>PVIH01016730.1:0-34935 GCA_004025045.1 Sigmodon hispidus
TACAAAGGAACTTTGGGTGACTGTCCAGGCAGATAGATGTCATCTCTGTCATTTTCTAGACTTTGGAAGTTGCTTGCACTTCCTGTTTATTTGCATAATATTATATCCTTCTGTGGTCTTTGATGTGGTTGAAGGTTTAATAATTGTAGGTATAGTTCTTTTTAGTTTAAAAGGTATATTAGACATGAAACTTTAGACTTCCAATGATAAGGTAGATAATAGAATATTCTCTTTAATTTTGGAATACAAATAGACTGGATATTGTGACTGTAATTCTTGCTTGAGAGCTGTTCTGTTGTGTGTAATTTTGCTATATGGAAATTGAAACGTTCCTTTTTAATTAGACAGAAAAGAGGAAATGTGGTGGAATGTTCTCTGTACTATATAAATAAATAACTGTTTGGACCCATGCAGGGCACCGTAGAAGTAGGTGGAGAATCAGAGGCAGCCAGGTAGGAAGAAGGGGTGGAGTTTACGAGTCGCCATCTGTCCCCCGAAGAAGAAGCATGTAGGAATTCAGGTGAGCCACGGGCTGCAAGCCACATGGTGGGTAGATTCATGGAAATGGATTGATTTAAGAAGAAAGAGCTAGCTAGTAATGTGCTTAAGATATAGGCCAAGCAGTGTAAAGTATATAAGCGTGTGATTCATTTCTTTTGGGGGGCAAAAGCTGCGGGCACACAGACCAGGCTCCACACCGCCGGCACCACACGTGCGCCAGGTCATAAATCTCCGGACCCATACAGGCCGGGAAAAACATACTACAACAAGAAAGCCCATGGTCCAAAGGTTAAAATAATAAGCAGGCCGACCATTGGCCCAAGGAGGGAGGGTAGTAGAGCGGTGAGCCATGGAGAGGTGGAGAACCATGTTTGAAACCAGCCGAGCTCCTTCTCCCTTTCTCCCCTACGCTTTTCTAATACTACTCTAACCTAGACCATGCTATCAATAGCGCAAAGTGTCTAGAGGGTAGGTTAGCACACAGTAAGAAGAAGGCATACATCTAAAGAATAATTCCTGTCTGCCAAAGAACAGAGCCACACTCTGGGAAAGGAAGGCAACCAGCTTCAAGGTCTGAGAAAGATTTGCATTAAAAGACAGGAACTGTTGATTTGGTTTCTTCTGAGAGGGCAGGGCAGCTGCTCCTCTGCTCTCCACTTTGAGTTGTCAGCTTCAGTCAACAGGAGGTTGTTGTCTCTGTCCCAGGGAGGCTGCAGTCTAAGGATGTTTGAGGTGCGGATCATCTGCTTCCTGTGGAAGTCTGCATTCTGTGGAAAAAACACAAACATACCCTCTCCCCCACACCAGAACTGGGTCTGGTTTATGTTAAGTTGTTGGAGACTGACCCAGGACTATTTAGAATTTCCTGCTCCTTGGATGAAGCGTCCTTGGTAAATTACTAGCTTTGCAAAAACAGGCTTCTTGGAGTCCTTCAAGATTAAGCATCCTTAGTTAGTTACAGAAGTGAGCTTCATGGAGTCTCCCATGATAAGGTGTTCTTCGCTAAACTGCAGGCCTTGCAAAAAACAAGATGTCCTTAGCCCATCATACAATGTACATTTAGATAGGGCTTCAAACAGTAATCAGTCAGCTGCAGAATCATGGGACCAAAGAGATCCTGCCCACCCGGACTTCCTCTGATAATTTTTCACTCTCCTCTTCGGTTAACTCCCCTCTCTCTGCTTCCCCTCTCTGCCTGGAGCCTTACACTCCCCTCTCTCCACCTCCCCTCCCCTTCCAGAGGCATTGCTTAAAAAGCCTCAGCATTCACTCAATAAACGGAAGCCTTGACGTGACTCAGACTCTTGTCGTTCTTTATGCACTTGGCTTCCTCTCTCTCTCCCCCCATTTGCTTCACAGGTAGCCCCCCCTCGAAACCCTCAAATAACTAGACCTGCTGGACAGAGACAAGTGGCGCCCAATGTGGGGCTAGAGGTACAGTGGCCATCAGACGACAAAAAAAAAAAAAAAAAAAAAGAGGCCCAGCCGAACATACATATTCTAGTAGCGGAGCCCAAACATCATCACTCGTATAACACGGGCTGCCATGAGGTGAGAGTTGTCGTCCCATAAGCTATGGGCAAAATATTGTCTAAAAAAATGCTCTTTCTAATAAAGATAAAAAAAAATTAAAAAAAAAATAAAAGTTAAAAAAAAGACTTGTTAAAATTTTTCTGCTTTATAAAAGACAAGTGTTCCTAGCTAGTCATCAACAGCCCAGGCATTCACCCGCTGACTTAAAATAAAATAAAAAAAGACATTAATAAAATGCTCAAAAAAAATCCCAGACACATTTTTTAGCTTTTATAAAATAATAAAAAATATTCTAAAAGACAGCCCGCTTTAAAAAAAAATATAATCCACCCAGAGTTCAGACTTTACAGGTCCTCAAGTCACACCTCCCTGCTGCTGGAAAGTTAAATGTTTTGCAATGGCCTCCCCCTTCAACCTTTCGGCGCTAGCGAGATAGCTCCGACCTATAAATAAAGACAAAAAAAAAAAAAAAAAAAGAGCTCACTAAGTAGATATAATCTCTTATAGCTGTAAACACACAGTAACCTTAAGCTCAAGGTAAAAGTATTAACAGTTTCGGCTCAAAGTAAAAATAACAACAGTTATAAATTTTGGCTTAAAGTGACAATAACAATTATTACAAACTTGAACTTAAAGTAAAAATAACAATAACAAGGCTGAAGCTCTTTGATAAAAGCTCAAAAAAAATTTAAAATAAAAAATAAGTCATATAAAAATAGAGTCTTCAGGGGCTGGAGAGATGGCTCAGCGGTTAAGAGCACTGTCTGCTCTTCCAGAGGACCCGAGTTCAATTCCCAGCACCCACATGGCAGCTAACAACTGTCTATAGTTCCAGTTCCAGGCAAACACCAAGGCAAATAAATAAATAAATAAAGTTTAAAAAAAAAAAATAGAGTCTTCAACCTCACATCACATCCAATTTTTTTGGCTCTGCATGAGCTACTACATTCTAAAGATCTTAAAATTAAGACAAATATTTTAAAAAGATTTTTACAAAAATGTGATTCGGTTACACCGTGGTTTACAACGTCTAGCAACCTTACAGTTACTTCATAAAAAAAAAAAAAACTAAAAAGAGACAGATTTTGCCTATGAGCAAAAAACAGTTAAGGCAAAAATAAAACTCATCTAAAAATTGATTAGAAAGTGCCTAAAAGATCAGAGATGCGTTGCAGCACTAGTAAAAAGACAGGCAGCCTTAGACCAGTTAAAAAAAGAGCGTTCTAAAAAAACAAAAAGCTTAAAAAAATGAGCAAATAAAAAAAAATTTGTCCTGACTTAAAAACCCTCAATATCTCAAAAAAAAAAAAAAAAAAAAAAAAAAAAAAAAAAAAAAAAAAAAAAAAAAAAAAAAAAAAAAAAAAAAAAAAAAAAAACTTTGCTCAGTGTTAGCCACAGACCTATGCTTTCTGGTCCACCATCCTATAAAAATAAAAAAAAAAGGCCAAAAAAATCGTTCCTTTGATCCTAAGGTCTAACAAAACAACAGCTTGCTTGCCCAGTGTTTCAAGACGTACAAGGTAATCGCTATAAAAAACCACTAGATTTTAAAATAATCAAGTCTCTAACAGAGTCAACATTTAAAGTGATACCAACATTTTAAAAGCTCTTTAAGTTAAAAAATAGTTAAAATTCTCAATAAAACAAATTTAGACTCTCAAAACCTCCAAAAAAAAATAAAAAAAAAATTAAAAAATCCACAAAAGATAACAAATAAACACAAAGTCTAAATTAAAGTTATTATATATTCTTTTAATTTTTCAACTTTTAATGAGCTAATTACAAAAAGACAATTAATTGCTAAAGCTGCTAAGTTAAACCAATACTTATATTTTAAAGATATCTTGACCTTAAAATCTGTTTATAAAAATATGTTGCTTAAAAAAAAAGTTTCTGTTTTTGTCTCCACAGAAGATCAAAACCTATAAATTAGTTCTAGACAAAAATAGTTCCATTTACCAAGGCCACCTAAAGCTGGCCTTCGGCTCCCCCTCCCTATATAAAAAATAAAAATGACAGTTATTTAATAAATTTCATCTTAATACTAAATCTTTAAAAATTCATTTCAAAATCACAAAAAACCAAGCCATCCAAATAGTCAAATAGTCCTTTATATACAAAATTTCTGTCAATAACCTATTTTAAAATAAATCCTCGAGACATTTTGCTTCTAAATCATATTTGACAAAAAAATGTTACTCATATTCCCTCCTTTAAAAAGATAGTCTATGTCCATGTTTCTGTTGATACTTGTTTTCATCTTAACTTTTTGTCTCTGCACATTCTAAAAACAAGCTAAAGATGTTAAAAAGCTGTTGCTTATAGAGTTTCCAAAAATAATTAAACTTTGCCAAATTTTATACTAAAAACTAAAATTTCTTATAATTTTTATGAGTCTGACAATTATAAAAATAACTCTCATTACACTTTTAAAGTTTGTCTTAAAACTAAAAAAAAATATACAGCCACGCCTAAAAGCTATTTATCCTTCATTTATTATATTTTAAATGTTTTAACTAAATTCTCAGTCACTTACTACAGCTAATAAATACTAAGAGCTTAACAACATGGCCTTATCTCAAGATCAATAAAAAAATCTGACAGATGACACTTAACTTAGACCAGATCCAGTTCTAGTATGAGAGAGAGAGTCTGTTTATGTTTTTTTCCACAAGATACAGACTCCCTGAGACAGAGACTACAACCTTCTACTAATTAAAACTAACAGCTCAAAATAAAAAACAAAAAACAGCTGCCGTGCCCTCTCAACAAAAACCAAATCAACAGTTTTTGTCTTTTAATACAAATCTTTCTCAGACCTTAAAGCTGCTTGCTTTCCTTTTCCAGAGTGTGGCTCTGTTCTTTGACAGACAAAAATTATTCTTTAGATATATACCTTCTTTTTACTATGTGCTAACCTACCCTCTAGACACTTTACATTAAAGATAATATGGCTAAGTTAAAAAAAAATACTCTTTCAGTCTAGAGACATAAAAGACAGTCAAAACTAGGCTAGTGCCCTTGCCTCTTAAACCTACTTAGGCTAAAAGTTAATAAAAGTCATAAACAAAGATAAAAATAAATCCTTTTAATAATTGGCTTTTATATAAAATTTATAATAGTTGTTTACATACTAAAGCTTTACTTATAATTAAAAAAAATTTTAAATTAAAAAATTTTACATACAATTTCACTAGATATCAAGTTCTCAGAGATAGTTGCTTATTAGCTAAAAATTATTCTCTTATTAAATATGAGCCTACACCTGTGTGTGTTATTCCTCCTTTTATGTTTATTATAAGTCAATTTGCTTTCAACACTTGTTCTAGTGACAGTTGTTTTCATTCTCAATGCTAAAATACTAGTGAATTTAGATTTGCTGTTGTGGCACACTTGCCCAAATAGATACCAGTTCCTATAAGTGCTCTAAATGCCATGTTGCTCTTTAGACCCAAGAGAGATTTCAAAATAACTGCTGCCATAGTTACTGCCATTTCCTTAGTGGCTGTTGGCGCCACCACCGCTGCCATTGCCATGAGCCACACAGTACAAACCTCACAAGTCTTAAATGATCTTTCAGCTAACATGGCGCAGACCCTAAATTTACAACAGAGTTCTGCTGCCCAGTTAAAAAAAAAATTAATGATTGTCAATCAAAAAATTAATTTAGTTCAAAAACAAAATGATATATTGTGACAGCTAGCTAAGCTTGGCTATAAATAAAAGTTCCAAGAGCTATATATTACCAACATACAATATAAAAATTTTACCCATACTGCTAACTTGTCTAAACAATTGTCTAGCTATCTTTTAGATAATTAAATAAAAAAATTTAATCACCTAATAAAACAACTGAGAGTAGCTATTCAACTCAAATAGATATCAGACTGGCTTTAGCTCAGCGGTTACTTCGACGTGCATCAGTTTAACTAACCACTTACAACCACCTGATGAAGCTCCAAACGGCTATGACCACCGATCTAGAGGCCATAAAAAAATCTATTTCAGCCCTTGAAAAATCACTCACTTCACTTTCTGAAGTGATACTTCAAAATAAAAAAAGTCTATATCTACTATTTGTAAAAAAAAAAAAAAAAAAAGTTTATATAAAGCCCTCAAAAAAAAAAATGCTGTTTTTATGCTGACCATACTGATATTGTTAAAGAGTCAATAAAAAAAATTAAAAAAAAAAATTAGCTCAAAAAAAAATTTAAAAATCAACAAAAATAGTTTAAAAATTAGCTACAAGAGTCCCCTTGGCTCTCTACCTTGCTGCCCACCATTCTGGCCCCTTTAAATGTCTTTCTCCTTCTCATTTCTTTTAGTCCCTAGGCTTTTCAATAGTTGACTCAATTTATCAAAAGTCAAATATTTCAGCCTTACCGTAACATATTTCAGTTCATTATCATAGATTAAATACAAAAAAAATAACAGCCAAGAGCCTGTTCAAAGACTCAAGTTTAGTGTCCTCGAGTCCTAAAACCCCCTGGGGGTCCTATTAAGACCATGATAGAGATGCCCCACACAGACCCCTCAACTTGGGCGAGGCTGCCCCTGTGTGTGAAAAAAACTTCAGACATAGCTAAAATACAGCCCAGACTACACAGGCTAGAGACGAGAGTGCCCCTATAACCAAAGAGTCTAAATTACATGCCCTGTTACATAATAGTTGTACAATAATAGCCTGACGCTCAACAATTTCCATTCCCTCCAAAAACTACACAGTCCACTAATTCATGCACCACAAAGACGCCTATGATGTTTAAATCTAAAAAAACATCGCCTCCTAAACCTCTCTACTTAGCTTAGAGAGACAAGGCCTCTATGATCCTCCAAAAGCCATTCCTTTAGACCAACCAGACCTCTTAAAGGCTCGACCACATAAACACAGTCCATTTAAAAAAAAAATGTTAAAAACTGACCTAAGACTATTTAAAATTTCCTGCTCCTTAGATAAAGCGTCCTTAATAAATTACTATCTTTACAAAAACAGGCTTCTTAAAGTCCTTCAAGATTAGACGTCCTTAGTTAGTTACAAAAATAAGCTTCATAAAGTCTCCCATAATCAAATATTCTTCACTAAACTACAGGCCTTGCAAAAAACAAAATGTCCTTAGCCTATCATACAATGTACGTTTAGATAGGGCTTCAAACAATAATCAGTCAGCTACAAAATCATGAGACCAAAGAGATCCTGCCCACCTGGACATCCTCTGATAATTTTTCACTCTCCTCTCCGGTTAACTCCCCTCTCTCTGCTTCCCCTCTCTGCCTGGAGCCTTGCACCCCCCTCTCTCCACCTCCCCTCCCCTTCCAAAGACACTGTTTAAAAAGCCTCAGCATTCACTCAATAAACAAAGCCTTGACGTGACTCAGACCCTTGTCGTTCTTTATGCGCTTAGCTTCCTCTCTCTCCCCCCATTTGCTTCACAAATAGCCCCCCCTCAAAACCCTCAAATAACTAGACCTGCTAGACAGAGACATTAAGTGTCATCTGCCAGATTTTTTCATTGATCCTGAGATAAGGCCATGTTGCTAAGCCTCCGGCATCTATCAGCTGCAGTAAGTGACTGAGAATCCACAGTTAAAACATTTAAAATATAAAAAAATTGAAGGATAAGTGGTCTTTAGGTGTGGCTGCATACTCTCCCTTCTTAGTTTTAAAAGACAAACTTTAAGAGTGTGATGAGGGGGCCGGAGAGATGGCTCAGTGGTTAAGAGCACCGTCTGCTCTTCCAGAGGACCCAGGTTCGATTCCCAGCACCCACGTGGCAGCTCACAACTGTCTGTAGTTCCAGTTCCAGGCAAACACCAAGGCAAATAAATAAATAAATAAAGTTTTTTTTTTTTTAAAAAAAGAGTGCAATGAGAATTGCTTCCACAATTGTCAGACCCATAAAAATGATAAGAAATCTCAGTCTTCTGCACATATTTGGCAAAACTTAATCTGTTTTCATTACTTTTGAAAACTCTATAAGCAATGGCTTTTAACATCCTTAGCCTTTTCTCCAGAATGTGCTGAGGCAAAAATAAGATGAAAACAAGTATCAACAGAAACATGGACATAGACCTTCCTTCCAAAGGAGGGAATATAAGTAACATCTCTCTGCCAAATATGAGTAGGAGCAAAATGCCCCGAGGATTCATTCCAAAATAGTTTACTGACAGAAATTCTGTACACAAAGGAGATTGTGTGACTATTTGAATGACTTGGTCTTTTGTGATCTTGAAATGAAATTTCAAAGATCCAGTATTAAGATAAAATCTTTGATGGACTTAAAATACATTATCAAATGCATTAAACATAACATATGTTGATTCAGTAAGCTGATCAGCATGGTCATTGCCTTCATTAGGAAGGTCAGAATGAGCCTGCAAATATCCCACATAGAGTAGCTGACAGTAGTAGTTCTGTCCCACAAAAGCCTGTATATATTTAATGAAAGCTGAGATACTTTATTCACAGGCACAATACAACTAGCTGTTTCTAAAGGGCCAAGGATCCATGCCACATATTGACTATCAGTTAACAGATTAAATAGTTCAGGAGAATATGTACTAAGGCTAGCTGTACAGCTAGAAACTATGTCACTTGAGCAGATTTGGCTGCTGTGATTTGCACATCTGTAAGTGGTGGAGAGACCACCATTGCACAGCATTTTCTAGCATTCTTTAAAGGTCGTAATGAAATAACTCTGGGAAAACACATTGACTGAGTCTTTAAAAAGTCAATCAATTTTGGAGGATTTTGATTTTTAAAATCACACATTTTTAAGCACATAAAAAGTACATTCTGAATTAGTGGCTTGTACCCATGAATGTCATGAATATCCAGAGTCTATGCTGCTCAGAAACCTATGTGGCCTAGAGTCTGGCCTTCATTCTTATGCTAAAACCCTCGCTGCTCAGACCTCTAGAGCCTAAGGTGGGTTAAACTGAAGGCTCCTGCTGCGGTTGAGCCTTGAAGCCTAGGGCTTGGTAGTAACAAGGCTGAAATGGAGGTTTCATTAGCATAAGGTGTTAAAACTTTATACTGTATGATACCAAATATTTGTAAGTTAAGCTTGAATTCTTATGGAATTACATTTAATACAGCCAGACAATAATACAGAATAACTTAGCAGGGCAGTATTTATAAGAGATTGTAACTAACCCACATCTATGGTACGGTAGCAAAATTCTAAAGATAAGAAACATGGTATAACATGCTTACTGTCCTGGCTATACCAGAAACTAAAAGCCAGAATGCAGCCTTTTTAGAAAACATTGGCAGTTCCTCAAGTATATAAGAAACATAAGCTGCCACATGACTCTGCAATCTCACTTCTTGGAATCTAGCCAAGAGAAATAAAAATATCTACTCCCCTATTATAGGTTCACAAACAAAATGCTATATATTGTTTATGCAATAGCATTTAGAAATAATAAAGGAGAAAATACTAACACATGCTGCATATATGAACGTCAAAACATTATGCTGAGAAAAGAAGCTAGATATAATGCAGGCTTCTCTGTGTAGCCTTGGCTACAGAGATCCATCTATCTCTATCTCCCAAATGTTGGGAGGCATCTGGATTCTTAATCAAAACTTTTCATGCTCTTATTACCTTCATACTCTTTTAAGAGTTAACTTAAAGACACCATCAGCATTTCACCTGTATCAGACCTGTCCTCTCAGGCCAGAAAGTATAAAAAAAATGCAATACATTAACACTGTAAAAATTCCTTAACACTATGATTCAAATACAAAAGTATACTTGCTTTTGTGAGAAAAAAATTGCTTTGTCTTTAGCCCTAATTCTCCGTGTTTGGAGGATTTTTAAAATCCTGGTAGAATAAGTGATTCTTATTCAATTCTTCCCTCCTTAATAGCTGCCTGAATATCTGGGGAATTATATATTTTTAAAGCATCATTTACTAAATTCTAATAAGAAAATGCCTGAATGGGGACTTTCTGAGGTCTAAAGGCATTATAATAATCTTGGAAACAATTACCTACCCTTTTTTTTTTTTTTTTTTACGAACTTGCATTCCTCTCGTCTTGAGTGCCTGCTTAATGCCCTTGACAAATTGGTCATGGGCTGAAATGCCCTGTCCCATGGTTGGGCAATCTAACCCAGCCGACCTTCGTCCCTATCACTCCTCCGTACCTCAATAGGCTTCTCTTCAGGCCGGGCGATCCTGGAGAGAATGATGAACAGCAAGTGCTTGGATTTTCTACCGACAGGGACGTTCTTCTCTCATGAGGAATGGTCGTGCCATACGTTGAGGCGCCAGTTGCCCCGACCCACGGGACTTCAACACGGGAGATCACCTACGAGAGAGAATGAAGGGAAGGGAGATGCAAAGGAAGGCAGCAGGTCAAACGGGAGTCTGATCGAGCTGCAGTTTTATTACGATTCTATACATGCTTATATAGTTCTAAAGCAGAATATGGAGAGGGGGTAGTCATCAAACATCTGCAGGAAGCTGGCCAAGGGAAGCAGGACATTGGCAAGGTGACTGGTCTTGTTTTAGGGGAGGGTTGCTAGGTAACCTAACTGCAGAATGTTCTTGTTATTCTATTCTTTAGAGTTACCTTAGAGGGCTGCTAAGTAACCTAGCCACAGAATGTTCCTGTTATTCTATTCTTTATAGTTACTTCTTTGTTACTGTTAAGCAAACCAGAACATCTATTTTACTTTGGGAGAACATCTACTTTACTCAGGGTCATGCCGGCTCAGTGGTTGGTTTCTCAGTAAGTTCCCATGGTAGCCTTTTGTTAGAGGCCTAGAGGCTCAAGCCAGGATCTTGGTCCCTGACTGATATATATATGAATATATAAATTCATTTTTTTGATTATGGGAGAAGTTTCTAGAACAACAAGTGCAGCAAGACAGAGTGACCCAGAATTCTCTGGGCTGTTGACCAGGTAAATAAAAGTGTGAGGGTACCAGGCAGAAGGTAGGAGGTAGGAGGAAGGAACCATATGTACATAAAAGAGATATGTTGAGGTATTGACATAAGATCTGTTCTGAAGAAGAGGATACTTGTGTTTGTTATGTTAGGCCAAAAGAATATAAAGTAGTAACTTTGGAGGCATCAAAAAAGACAATAAAATTTGGATTTCTATAACTGAATTTGTCATTTTTATTCCTTCTCTATGAGATATGAAATTTTGTTACTATAAGTGAGTCCTTTGGGGTTGAGATAGCAAATTTGTCCCTTTTATGATGCTTAGGGCAGGGGTCAGTTGAACCAGCATGCCTGTAGGAAGTAAAGGTGAATTTAAAATACAAAGGTACACAGGTAAGTCACAATTAACTATTGCCTGTTGGATATTTTAAATAGCTTTTTCAATTGTTACATAGATCATGAGACGTAGCCATGAGGAGACACATAGAGGATATGTCAGAATCTCCATTAGCAACATAAAAGGAGGTTGGTAATCAGGAGTAGAAATGTGTATGGATCGTCTCCCATAGTTAATATCACACTATAGTTTTTGAAACTTGTTTCATGTTTTTATTTTTTATATTTATTTTTATTCATCTATTTATTTTGCATTCTTCCTGCAGCCTCTTCCTCCTCATTCTCCCCTCTTAGTCTCTCTCCTCTATTTCCTTCTCTTCCATCTCTATCCAGGAAAGGGCAGGTCTCCTATGAATGTCAATAAAATGTGGCATATCAAGTTGCAGTATGACTAAATACCTTTCATGTATTAAGGCTGGGAAAAGTGACTCAGTATGAGAAGTAGAGTCCTAATAGCTAGTAAGAGTCAGAAACCAACCCTGTTCCCACTGTTAGCAATCCCATAAGAAGACCAAGCTACACAACTCTCACACATGCAGAGTGTCTAGGTCAGTCTCATACAGGCTTTCTTGTTGGTTCAGTCTCTGAGAGTCCCTGTGAGCTCAGGTTAGTTAATTGTGTGACCCTTCCTGTGGTGTTCTTGACACCCCCCTTCCCTTACACTTTTGTCTTTTCCTCCTCTGCAGGATTGCCTAATTTTGCCTTAATGTTTGGTTGTGGGACTCTGCATCTGCTTCTAGCAGTTGTTGGATGATGCCTCTCTGATGATAACAGGGCCAGGTACCAATTTTGTCACAGGAGATGGCCAGTTTATATCCTCTATTGCTAGGAGTCTAAGATGAGGTCTTCCCCATAGAATTCTGGGAAACTCACCTGTGTCAGGCTTCTACCTGATCCCCAGCAGTCCCCCTTAGTACTCACTCCCTCTCTGTACCCAAATCTGATTGTTTATGTTTCCATCCCTACCTGCCCTCAGTCCAATCACAAAATATCTTCTGCTTCCTCTTCCCAGAAAGAACTGGGTGCCTGGGTGCCCTTGCCCCCATGAACTCTCCTTGTTACCTAGTCTCTCTAAGTCTGTGGATTGTAGCATAGTTATCCTTCACTTTATAGCTAATATCCACTTATGAGTACATACCATGTTTGTCTTTATTAGCCTGTGTTACCTCACTTAAGATTATTTTTCTTTAGTTCTATCCATTTGCCTTCAAATTTTCTAGTATCCTTGTTTTTAACAGCTGAGTAATATTTCATTGTGTAAATGTACCACATTTTCTTTATCCATTCTTTGGTAGAGGAACATCTAGGTTGCTTCTAGAATCTGCATTTTATAAATAATGCTAGTATGAACATTGTTGATCAAGTGTCCTTGTGGCATAATTGAGAATCCTTGGGTATATGCCTAAGAGTGGTACTGCTGAGTCCTGTAGTAGGTTGAATCCTATGCCAGCTTCCAAAAGTGGCTGTACAACTTAGCAGCAATGGAGGAGTGTTCCCCTTGCTCCACATTCTCTTCAACATGAGCTGTAATTTGTGTTTTTAATTTTAGCCATTCTGACAGGTATAAGATGGAATCTTAGAGTTGTTCTGATTTGCATTTCCCTCATGGCTAAGGATGTTAAACATCTCCTTAAGTGTTTTTCAGCCATTTGATATTCTTCTGTTAAAAATTCTCTGCTTAGATCTTCACCCCATTTTTAAATTTAATTATTTGGTTTGTTAGTTCTAATTTCTTGAGTTCTTTATATATTTTGTAAATTAGCTCTGTTAGATGTGAAGTTGGAGAAGGTCTTCTCCCATTCTGCAGGATGCTGTTTTGTCCTATTATTGATGGTGTCCTTTGCCTTACAAAAACTTTTCACTTTTAGGAGGTCTCACTTATTAATTGTTGCTCTTAGTGTCTGCACTATTGGTGTGTTGTTCAGGAAGTTGTCTTCTGTGCCAATGCATTCAATGCTATTTCTCACTTTCTCTTCTGTCAGGTTCAATATATCTGGGTTTATTTTGAGGTCTTTGATTTAGTTAGACTTCAGTTTTGTGCAGGGTAATAAATATAGATTGATTTGTATTCTCTTATATGCAGACATCCAGTTAGACCAACTGTGGGATTATGTTCTTGTATATTGTAAATATTTGTCCCTCCTACTGGCTTAATAAAATGCTGATTGTCCAGAAGGCAAACAGGAAGTATGGGCAGGGCTACCAGATTAAGAAAACTCTGGAAAGAGAAAGAGCAGAGCAGAGATGTCAGGCAGACACAGAGGAAAGAAAATGAAAATGCTGCTTTGAGAAAATATACTAAGTTACTTGGCTAATCATGGGTTAGTTTAAGGGTAAAAGTTAGCAAGCAATAAACCTGAGACATAAATCAAATAGCATGTAATTAATATAAGACTTCGTGTGATATTTGAGACTGTTGATCTGGATCTTAGGCCTAGGCTGAGCCAGAAACTTTGTACTATAAATGACACCCAATGTGGGGCATATACACCCACATAAAGCCTGAGAAAGCTTTCAAAGGGTACTAGAACACAGAAATGGAACAAAAGACAACTTTTTAGTTGTATCTCTTAAATGAGTCTTGGTATAGATTATAGGCTTGACTTATAAAATGTCAGACTTATAGCATGCAGCTTAAGGTGTAGCAAGGCTCATTCCTAGAGTCTCACAAGAGCCTCATTACAAGCACAAGCTAAATATGACATATTTAAGGTTTCTGTTCTTATAAAAAAAAAAGGGAACAGTGTCAAAGATAGCTTCTTGGTGACAACATTTTTTTTTAAGGAGGGCTCTGTTTGCTGGTAAAAAGGAGAGGTATGGTTCCTTTAATAGATATTTTTTGACTCAGCATCAGTAGCAAAACATGTATGGCTCTTTTAAGAGGCCCTGCTGCCAAATACTTAAATGGAGTTCAGGAGCAGTAGACAGCAGTGCTCTACTTGGTGGCAATGTGAATACCAAAATTCCCCAGTTGGGATGGTAAATGTAGCTTCTGATAATATTGCTGTTATGAAGCTAAACTCACTATGAAGATAGACTAAGGATCTGGGTAAAGCAAGCTGCCATAGCCAAGCCTTTAATCCTAGTGACACTTAAGCAGATTTAAGATGTGGTCAGAAACACAAAAAGGTCGATTTCTAAAAACCCTCTAAAAGTTTACAGTATGTTAAAAAATATGTGTAGGCTTTGGAGAGAAAAGAAAAAGAACAAAAAAATGTTTTAAAAAGAAATAAAGTGATATATATATGTATATATATGTTATAAGCCCCCAAAAGATAGAAAATATGCAGAGTCTAGATACTGTATGTCATGTTGTCTTTGAGTTGTTTGCTGGGGAAGTAGTAAAAGCTGATAAGAAACATTTGATTATAAATGCTGCTGGATTAAGCCAGCCTATATATTTTGTAAATAAGCTTGACTTCAAAATTGAAGTCAAAAGATATGTTACTTTGGAGAAGAGGTTTTCTTTTTATTTCCACACAATGAGAAGTTGTGCATTTATTCCATGTTAGAACAAATAAGGTTTGATCACATCCTAAAAAATCTCTGATGGGAAGAAATGACCCAAATGATGCAACATTTCAGAGCACCTCTGTTGCAGTTTCCACTGAGTTCTGCATTCAGAACAGCTCAAGGCTGCTGACTGAGATGATCCAGATTCATTGACTACTCCACTCTAGATTTGACCATAACCTTTAGTTTTTCTTTGAGTCCTCATAAGATCACCAGCATCTCCTAGTCATCAGAAACCAGTCTAGAGAATGCCTGCATTCCCCAAAAAAGATTATGGATGCTTGTCTTTGTTAGAGTTTTGGTTACAAATTGTCATAGATAAAAAAGTGTACCAAGGAAATTAGATTTGGGGTTTCTATTTTAAAAAGAAAAAAAGGGAAAATTTTGTGGAATTATTTTCTTGTACATTGGAAATATTTGTCTCTTCTACTGATTTAATAAAATGCTGATTTGGCCAGAAGGCAGAAAGTATGGCAGGGTTACCTGACTAAGAAAACTCTGGGAAAAGAAGGAAAAGAGCAGAGATGCCAGAATGATGCAGAAGAAAGAAGACAGATGCTGCTCTAAGAAAAGGTACTAAGTCACTTGGCTAATCATGGGTTAGCTTAAGAGTAAAATTAGTAAGTAATATGTCTGAGCCATAGTCAAACAGCATGAAATTAATATAAGACTCGTGTGATTGTTTGGGGCTTTTGGTCCAGATCTTGGGGCCAGGCTGGGCCAGAAACTTTGTACTACACCATTTGTTAAATTTTTTTTAATATTTAATTTTTTTATATGAATTGGTGTTTTGCCTGCATGTATAACTGTGTAAGAGTGCCATATCTTAGAATTACAGACAGTTGTTAGGTGCCATGTGGATGCTGGGAAATGAATTCAGGTCCTCCAGAAGAAGAATCAGTGCTCTTAACCCTGAGCCATCTCTTTAGCACCACCCTTTTTTAAAAAAAAATTACTATAGCTCAATACTACAACTTGAAATGAGGGATGGTGATGCTTCCAGAAATTCTTTTATTGTGCAGAATTGTTTTAGCTATCCTGAATTTTTTTCCATGTAAAGTTGATATTGTTCTTTCAAGGTCTATAAAAAGTTGTGTTGGAACTTTTGGGTATTCCATTAAATCTGTAGATTTCTTTGGGTAAGATGTTTATTTTTACTATGTTAATTCTACCAGTCCATGCACATGGGAGATCTTTCCATTTTCTGATATCTTTTCAATTCAATTCTTAAAAGACTGAAAGTTTTTGTCATATAGGTCTTTCATTTGCTTGGTTAGAGCTACACCAAAATATTTTATATTATTTGAGGTGGTGGCAAAGTGATGTGGGATGTCTTTCTGTAAGCTGTGAATTACCATTGGCTAATAAAATAACTATTTTGCCCTATGACAAAGTAGCTTAGAGGTAAGTGGGAATTTCAAGCATAAATAAAGGAGAAGGAGGTTGTGTCAAGGTAGATGCTACAAGTTGTCACCCAAGGAAGCAAGATGTTAAAGTTCAGGTAAGCCACAAACCATGTGACAATATACAGATTAATAAAAATGGGTTAAATTGAAAGATTTAGCAGGCTGTGATCCTGAGCCATAGGCCAAACAGTTTGTAATTAGTATAAGCATCTGAGTAATTATTTTATAAATACATGCTAGACCGCAGGTGGGAATGATTGCTCTGGACTCGGTCTGAAGAGGCCAGGAGCTTCTGGCTACAGTAAAGGGTGTTGGTTCTATAATTTCTTTCCCAGCTTTTTTGTTGCTTGTATATAAGAGGGCTGCTGACTTTTTTGATTTAATTTTGTTTCCAGCCACATGACCAAATGTGTTTATCATCTGTAAGAGTTTCATGGTGGAGTTTTTGTGGTTGCTTATGTATATCATATCTGCAAGTAATGATACTTTAACTTCTTCCTTTGTATGCCCTTGATTTCCTTATTGCTTTAGCTAGAATTTCAAGTATTATATTGATAGGTATAAAGAGAGTGGACAACTTGTCTTGTTTATGACTTTAGTGGAGATGCTTTGAGTTTATCTCCATTTAATCTGATACTGGCAGTTGGCTTTCTGTATATTGCTTTTATTATGCTTAGGTATGTTTCTTGTATCTCTGATTTCTTTGAGACCTTTATCATGAAGGCATGTTGAATATTGTCAAAAGCTTTTTCAGTATCTAATGAGATAATCATGTGTTTTTATTTTTCTTTCAGGTTGTTTATATGGTGGACTACATTGACAGATTTTTGCATGTTGAACCATCCTTGCGTCTCTGAGATGAAGCCTACTTGATCATAATGGATGCTTTTTTGATGTGTTTTTAGATTCTGTCTGCTAGTATTTTATTGAGTATTTTAGCATCAATGTTAATGAATAAAGTTTGTAATTCTCTTTCTTTGTTGCATTTTTGTGTGGCTTGGGTATCAAGCTGTGTCCTCATAGAAAGAACTTGAGAATGTTTCTTCTGTTTCTATTGTGTGGAATAATTTGAAGAGTTTGGTATTAGCTGTTCTTTGAAAATCTGGTAAAATTCTGCACTAAAATTGTTTGGTCCTGGGCTTTATTTTTTGTTGTTGAGAAAGTTTTTAAAAATAGTTTATATGATCTTGATTTAGCTTTGTTAAGTGGTCTCTATTAAGAAATTTGTTCATTTCTTTTGGATTTTTTAGTATTGTAGAGTACATACTTTTTTGAAGTATGATCTAATGATTTTCTGTATTTCCTAGGAGTCTGTTTTTTTTTTTTTTTTTTTTTTTTAAAATTTGGATATTTTCACTGTCTTTTAGTTAGCTTGGATAAAGGCTTATCTATTTGGTTGATTTTCTCAAAAAAGAAACTCTTTGTTTTGTTGATTCTTTGTATTGTCCTCTTTATTTCTATTTTATTGATTTCAGCCTCCAGTTTGATTTTTTTTCCCTGCCATCTACTCCTCTTAGGTATGTTTGCTCTTCTTATTCTAGAGCTTTTGGGTGGGCTGTTAAGTAGCTAGTACAGGATGTCTCCAAATTCTTCATGAAGCCACTTAATGCTATGAACTTTCCTCTCAGTGTCACTTCATTGTGTCCCATAAGTCTGTGTGTTGTGCATTCATTTTCACTGACTTCTATGATGTCTTTAACCTCTTTCTTATTTTTTCCCTGACCCAGTGGTAAGCCAGTAGAGAGTTATTTAGTTTCCATGAGTTTGTAGACTTTTTGTTGTTTTTGTTGTTGAACTCCAGCTTTAATCCATGGTGGTCTGAAAAGCTACAGGTGGTTATTTAAATTTCTTTCTGTATCTGTTGAAACTTGTTTTGTGACTAAGTATATGGTCAGTTTCAGAAAAGACTTTATGTAGTGTTGAGAAGAAGATATATTCTTTTGTGTTTGGTGGAATGTAGATATCACATGAGATCTATTTGAGTCATAACATTTATTAGTTCTGTTATTTACTTGTTTAGTTTCTGTCTGGATAACTTGTGCATTGGTGAAAGTGGAGTGTTTAAGTCTCTCACTATTAATATGTGGGGATCTATGTGTGATTTAAGCTTTAGTAATGTTTCTTTTACAAATGTGGTTGCTCTTACATTTGAGGCATAAATGTTCAGAATTGAGACACCATCTTGGTGGATTTTTGCTTTGTTGATTGTAAAATGCCCTCTCCATTTCTTTTGATTAATTTTGGTTGGAAGTCTACTTTGTTAGATATTAGAATAGTTATATCAGCTTGCTTCTTAGGTCCATTTTGTTGGAAAACCTTTTTACAATCCCCTTTTCAATATTACTGTCTATCTTTGATGTTGAGGTATGTTTCTTTTATGCAGCAAAATGTTGGATCTCATTTTTGTATTCAATTTTTTAGCCTGTTGAGGAATAATAATCACCAATGATTGTCAATTCTTGTTATTTTGTTGTTGATGGTGGTTGTGTGTGTGTGTGTGTGTGTGTGTGTGTGTGTGTGTGTGTGTGTGTGTTTGTCTTTGTGTTCTTCTTTGGGTTTTGCTGGCCTGAGATTACCTATTGTCTATGTTTTTATGGATGTAGTTAACGTCATTGGGTTGGATATTTCCTTCTTGTACCTTTTGTAGAGCTGTGTTTGTGGATAGATATTGTTTAAATTTGACTTTGTTCTCAAATATTTGTTTTCTTCATCTATAATGATTGCCAGTTTTGCTGAGTGTAGTTGTCTGGTCTGAGCTGACACCTGTGGTCTCCTACAGTCTGCAAGACATCAATCCAGGCCTTTCTGGATTTTAGGGTCTCCATTGAGAAGTTGGATGTAATTCTAATAAGTCTGTCTTCATATATTAATTGGCCTTTTTACTTGGTAGCTTTTAATATGCTTTCTTTTTTTTCTGTATTTTTAGTGTTTTGACTATCATGGGCAATAGGCTTTTCTTTTCTGATTCAATCTATTTGGTGTTCTGTAAAGTTCTTTCACTTTTATAGAAATATTTTTATTTTAGTTGGGAAAATTTTTTTATGATTTAAAAAACATATTCTTCTGTTTTTTGAGCTGGGTTTCTTCTTTTTTCTCTATTCCTATTATTCTTATGTTTGGTCTTTTCACCAAACATTAACCCAGGTTTCCTAGATGCTTTGTGTTAGGAAAGTTTTAGATTTAACATTTTTTTCTTACTGATGAATCTATTTTCTCTATTGTGTCTTCAATGCCTGAGATTCTCTCTTCAGTCCCTTGTGTTCTACTGGTAATGCTTGCATCTGTAGCTCCTGCTCACTTCCCAGATTTTCCATTTCCATAATTCCCTACATTTGTGGGTTTTTTTTTATATTGATTCTTGAAGAATGCTCCTTATTTGTTTTTTTTTTTGTTTTGTTTTTTTGTTTTTGTTTTTTGGTTTTCTTTTAGAGGTTTTTTTTTTTTGTTTGTCTTTTTCTCAATTTTTTATGAGATTTGTTCATATTCTCTTTAAAGACATTTATTATCTTCATAAAGTAATTTTAAAGGACATTTTCTTATTCTTCTCCTGTATTGGATTATCTAGTTTATAGGATAACTGGGTTCTGGTGATGCCATATTGCCTTTTCTGTTATTGATTACGTTCTTACCTGGAGTTTAGATATCAGGATTTCGGATGATTTTAGGCCTGCATGTTGTTGGACAGGTTTAAAGGGATTTAGTGGGTGGTGGAAAGTGTGTTCCTTGGGGTCCTTAGGTCCATTTTGGCTTCCAGTACAGCTTCTGGAAGCTCTAGGTCCTAGTGTAGAGCCCAGTGGAGGTGGTGCAGTCTCATGATTTTATTATTTATTTATATTTTGTACTGGATGGTTTTATAGGTTAATTTTATACAAGCTAGAGCCATAAGAGAGGAAGGAGCCTCAGTTGAGAAAAGGCTTCTATGAGAGCCATCTATCTGTAAGGCATTTTCTCAATTACTTGATCAATGGGTAGTGTGTACAGTTCCTGGACTGGTAACTCTGGGATCTATAAGAAAGCATGCTGAACCAGCTAGGAAAGCAAGCCAGGAAGTGCCCCCCCCCCATGGCTACTGAATCAGTTCCCACCTCCAGATCTGAGTTAGCAGTGGATCTTCCTACTTGAAGTTAAGCAAAATGTCCCTTACTCTTGTGTCCTCCATTTTTGGATTTTAGTTAATTAGAGATGTATTCCAGACAACATTCCAGAAAACAACAAATAGCCATCACAGGCCATTATGGACATTATTTTCTCTGTGCTGCCCATTTTGGTAACTATAATCACCTTGCCTTTGGTGATTCAGAGCAGTCACCTAGTCCCTGCTCCCTTTAGGGCCCAATTAAACTCATTGCTTTTGATTAATCCAAGTGAACAGCAGCATGTCCAATTCTAAAGTGCATTTAAATAATTCACCTGAGCAACAGTATGTCCAACCCAAAGTTCTGGCACAAGGAAAAGGGTGACAGCAAAGTCCTTCAAATGTCCTAGTGACTTTCTTTTGCATGTCATAGGATTACAGGAGGGAAAATCTTCTGGACCTTCACATTGTGAAGGATTAGGTTTTAGACAGCACGCCCCCTCTACCATTGTAACTTCTCTGAGCCTTAAAACTTCCTCATCAACACTATGCCAAAGAAAATCAGGCATCTGCAACTTTTTCCAGTGGGCCATCTTTCGACAAATGTGTATCCAACCATTCAAACAAACTTTTGACACTTTTTTATTTTAATTGTGCAAACTTCCATATTAAACCTAGAATCTCTGCTCAGAGGGCTTATATTGATAATAGTTTTATGTTTCTTCCCTCATTATCCTACACCCATAAAAACCCACCCATATTTCCACATTTATTTCCCAGACTCTGCTGGAATGAATTAGCAAACTCACCAAGCTCTTTAGTAGTGCAGTGCACCTCCTCATGGACCACGCTTTCCAGCTCCCCTCTAGGAATCTGCTTTTCATCAAGCTTAGTTATGAGTCTAGAAGCAATTATTGCTGGGCCCTGAGGCACATGGGTATTTTCCTATTTAGCATTTCCTTCAGAGACAGCCACTGCTGGTTTAACAGGCAATGAATTAATTTCTTCAGTCAATGGTGAAAAAGGCAATTTTTCAAGGTGTTGGTCTGAGGGTACTACTTCCTCACTTGGGTGAGATAAACTCTTGAGAATCCAAGCGTTCAAAGTTCTCAGCTTCATTAGGGTCCTATTCCAAAGCACAGGATCCTATTCTTTATCAACTCACATTCTTGTCTTAACCACTGACACCCTCCGAGGCATGCATGGAGAGGAATTTTCACTGTCATCCAGCCAACCTTATATAATGAGGCTTTGGTTTGATTTTCCACCTAAACTCTGTGGCTGTCGAAGAGAAGATTCTCTCCAGAGAAAACATAGAAACCTTTAGACTGTTTGTGCATCTGGAGCCATCAGTTGCAGCACTGAGTTCACTGTTGTCCTTCACTGTGATATGAGTTACTAGATGATGGTTAATTCTATCATGGAGCTCATCTGTAATCTCTGTCAGTTTATCCAGAGATGCAAAGAGCAACTGAACAGAACCATCATTTTCCCCGAAATTGTCAAAAGTTTCAAATATAAGGTCAAACTCATTGCTGTGAATCAGGATAATCAAATACATTTATCTCCTTAAATTTGTAATATCTTTTACACCATGAGCATTCAGAATTCCCAGAGACCCCAGAGTAGTAAGTGGAGAGGTTTTGGTAGCCATAGATGTTGGAGAATTAAAAAGCCTATGTCAGATACTTAAAGAATCCATCCTTATTTTTTTTTCCTCTGGAATCATTCTGATATCAAAATCTGTTAGTCAGAGTTCTCTAGAGTAACTGGACTTATATAATGAATCTTTCTATATAGAAATGGGATTTAGTAGAATGGCTTACAGGCTGCAGTTCAGCTAATCCACAATGGCTGGTTGTGGGGGGAAAGTCCAAGATTCCCATAGTTGCTCAGTCCACAAGGCGGGATGTCTCAGCTGATCTTCAATAGAAGCTGGAGTCTCAAAGAAGTAGGCTCTAATGCCAGTGAAGGAATGAACCTGTTAGCAATGTGAGGGCAAGTGGGCAAAGGGCAAAAGCTTTCTACTCTCATGCCCTTATATAGGCTTCTAGACAAAGGCATGGGCCAGATTAGATCATTATTAAAGATTTGTCTTTTCTCAGCTCAAATGATCTGGATTAAAATGTATCTTCATACCTCGAGATCCAGATTACAAGTGAATCTTCCTGGGGGCTGGAGAGATGGCTCAGAGGTTAAGAGCACTGTCTGTTCTTCCAGAGGACCTGAGTTCAATTCCCAGCAACCACATGGTGGCTCACAACCATCTGTAATGAGATCTGGTACCCTCTTCTGTACACTGTATACATAACAAATAAATAAATCTTAAAAAAACAAGTGAATCTTCCTATTTTAAGCAAATAGGAAGTGCCCTCCATTTTTGGGTTTTAGTTCTAAATATAGTCAAGTTGACAAGCAAGAATAGCCAATATACCATGTTTTCACAGGAATGTCAGCCACAAAAGGCTTTATGGGTTTGATATGTCCCCTGTGACTTCTTTATTTTAGTATTTTAGTATCTCAGAATCCCTTGTTTTCACCTCAAGGGAACTGAGACTAATCAGAATGGAGGATGGTGTCAGAGTAGGCAAGTTTTGAAGTCAAAAAGTAGAAGCAATCCTAGTAACATCAGCACCAGTATGAAGAAGACCTATTTCACTGTGCTAGGAAGTTTCTGGCCTGGACTAGCCCCAAGGTCTGAACCAGTAGTCCCAAAGTCTCAATGAAACACACAGAAGCTTATATTAATTTCATGCTGATTGTCCTGTGACTCAGCATATAACTTGTTAGTTCTTAACTCTTAAACTAACCCATGATTAGCCAAGTGGCTTAGTACCTTTTCTCAGAGCAACATCCTGGCCTTCTTTCCTCTGCATCTTTTGGCGTTTCTGCTGACTCTTCCCAGAGTTTTCTTAGTCTGGTAGCCCCACCTACACTTCCTGTCTTCCTTCCAATCATTGTTTTATTAAACCAATAGAAGGGACAAATACTTACAATGTACAAGAATATAATCCTACAGCATTTTACCATTTAAGTAAAGAGTTAAAGAAAGTTGTTCTCTAATAACATACAATACAACATGATATGACACTTTCTTGTACTTCTATACCCCTGGCATCCTTGTTATGAACTGTTTTGGTTTCTGGGGTCATAAAGTAATATCAACATTTGAGAAATAGAGTGTTCTGTGTCAATAGACAACATTATTCTTGAAGACGTAAGTGACTTAATTTTGCCAGTATAATCTTCATCAACACCAAGAACAGCAGTAACTCCTTTTAAGTTTAGACCATCTGTTCCCAAATCTGATTCCACTCTGCCTGGGGAAATAGGTCCCCAAATTTCTGTAGGTAATATTTGTATCCTTATTGCAATTGTAAGAACCACATTGCTGGCTGTAGGCAGGTCTGATCCTGCATCTGCTAAGGTTGTGCTGGGAGAGATGAAACATTGCATTGCCCACTGGGTATTGACTCAGGGAAAAGGTTTCTCCATCTTGTCTCAGCTGAAGCCATCTTTGCTTTCTACCCCCCCCCCCACCATACAACCCTGTCCTAGAATCTCAGGGCTGAAATGTCCCTAACCCTAACTTTAACCAGTGCAGTAGGGTTGACTGGTTTATAAGGATGGATTTTATGAATTCTTTATATATTTTGGATGATAGTTCTTCATCAGATAATGCCTTTTGCAATCAGTTTGTGTATGGCTTATCCTTCCTTTGTGCCCTTGTTAGAACAGAAAAAAAATATAATTTTAAGGAAGGGTAGCTTTTAATTACTTCTTTTATGTACCCTACCTTTGGTATTGTATCTAAAAGGTCATCATAAAAGTCTCATGACCTCCATTTCCTCCTGAGCAATCCTCTAGGGCCTGTATTTGCATTTAAGTCTGTGAGCTGCACTGGATCTCCTTTTGTGAAGGCTGGGCAGTGTCTTGCTTGTATGTTTTGCATGTGGAGGTTCAGTCAATACAGCTCTCTCTTCTCTGCTGGACTGGCTTTTATTCAGGGTGTAACTCAGTGGGGGATGTGATGACTAACACTGTTTAAAAGTTTAAATTTCTGTGCTTAAGAGAACTTCAAAGCAAAATTGGACTCTCAAATGTTAAGGGCATTAAGGGTTAATATTTGTAATTCCCTGGTCCTGTACCACTTTAACAAAACCTTTCATTATGCAAGGTAACAGGTCTCAAGGTCAACCTCTGTTTCTGCTTCCATTAATTTGTGCTGCAGGAGAGAGAAGGGAGAGAGAGAGAGATGGGCCAAGAGAAGGGGAGGAGAATATGAGAGAGAGGATGCTAAGACAGAACAGTCAGGAGAGGAGGGTTTGGGGGGGAGTTAGAGTAGGAAGGACCCTGAGCTGAAGAAGACAGTGGGGGCAGACTTGGGGGACCCCAGCAAAGGGAGTAGACTGCAGGGGGAAGCATCTGAAATCTCTGGGATCTGAGACTTGGGTGAGAAACTGCCTGTGTCCATGGAGTTCCTGGCTGAGGACACCTGGTTTCTATAGAAACCCTGGGGAAATCAGAAGTCAGCCAGAGTTTGTCCCCGCCCATATTCAGGACTGGTTTTTGTCTCTCCTGAGGGTTGGTCCTGCTGGGTGCCTGAGGTCTGGGCTGTGCCCAAGGACTTGCTGCCTAGATACTGAACCCTGCCATGGACCTCAGAGGTGAGCTAGGGACATGTGGGTATTTTCCATTGATTACTCACCATCTGGTTGGGGCTGCATTGCTGCTGGGACCAGAGGCCCAGAATAGCCTGGCCAAGCCTGTTGTGTGCTCAGAACCCTGAGGGTCCCGAACCTGTGTGTTAGTAAATGTGTACTGGTGAGGAGTGGTGAGTGGGGCAGAGGTCTGGGTTATAGTGGAAAGTCCTGATCTGAACTAGGCAAGAATCTCTGGAAGGACATGGAATGCAAGTGACCTGTCTGTTCCTCTACTGGGCATCTTCTTCTCACCTGCCTCGACATTCCAGGACAGAGGTGGTGACCAGTGGCCATGAAGCTGGACTTCCAGGAGCTCAGAGGAGTCCATGTCTCCTGTGGGGAGAAGAGGGGATGGCAGCCAAGGGGAAGAGTCTCTGGGTGGCTGAGTGAACAGTAATCCTTCTGGCTGGAGGTGGGCTGGAGAGCAGGTTTGTGGGAGGGAGTGTGGGGCTGTCTCCCCAGGCCTCACACACAAACACAGCAAAATTCATCCAGGAAGGGATTTGTTTTTGCAGAAAGGGTGTGTGTACCTGTGAAATGGGAATACAAAACAGCCTTTTCCCAGGGTGAGCAGTGAGTGTGTCTCGCTGGTCAGTGGGAGCTGGATCTTACAATCTGATGCCATTAGCTCATTACTAGTTAGCACAAAAATAAGGGTGTGATAGACTCAGCATGCATGCATTTTACAAGAAGAGGGAGGGTATAGAGTATTGGTCCTTCATAGGCTAACAACCTTAGTCAGGAAAAGCTAATCTCACACACTCCCTCTTTTCTCCCTGTGGTAAATTACACACTGTCTCTCCCCCCATATCAAAGAAGATAGTTTATTTCTGTGTGTGGGGTGTGTACGTGTGGACATGTGTGTGGCAGTCAGAGAAAGGCTCTATGGAGATGCTTCTCTTCCTCCTTAGGAGTTCCAGAGTGCAGACTCAGTTGTGGAGCTTGTGCAGAAAGGCTCTACCTACTGAGCCATCTTACTGGCCAATCTTAGCAATTTTAAGTGTAAAGCTTGTTTTTTCTAAAGAAATTCACACTAAGGACAGGGATCAAGCTCACTGCTGCCTGACACCCCCCAGCAAGGGGCCCTGAGTCCTGACAAGTGCCCTGTGCTTCTGGGTACTGCTGGTCTGCCATCCTTTCATGGCAGGGCCCAGGATGGTTCAGTTTCTGGGATGCAGGTTGGCATGAGGTTGAGGCTGGGTGAGAAACAAATTGTGCTTGAAGCTGTAGCCCATGGGTTGGGCAGCTGGGATGGGGGGTGACCCAGGAGAGCACTGGAGGTGCTGTGGGGGCTGAGGAGCAAAGATGGTGCCCAGGAGTGAGCAGAGCAGCAAAGCCAGGGTCTGTGGAGGGCTGGGGGCCCAAGGGAGCCAGTGTATTCTCCACTATGTCAGCCATGGCTGCTATGTAAACTCTCAGAGAACAGACTAGGGCTAGCCAGGTGCCAGGGAAGCTGGATAAGAGGCAGGGAGCAGGAGACGATAAGCAGATGAAAGAAAGGGTGGGGCTCCTGACCTGGGCAGAGTTATCAAGTTGTTCTACGATGGCAAGGCCAGACATGGATTGGGGTGGGGGCAGGAGGGTGATGGAGGAAATGTCCCATTTGTTGTCACAGAGCTCAGTTGGCCTCCTGCAGTCCTTTAGATTCTCTTCAGCTCTGGCATCTCTTATTGTTCTGAGTCCTTACCCATCACTGCCTAATGCTTTTATGTACCTAGCTGCCTGTGTGTTTACCTTTTCTATTCATTGTGGTGCAGTCAAAGCCAAAATAAGCACAATCAAGCTGTAAAAGGAAACAATTTACTCACCACTGCAGCAAGGGAAGAAAGGGAGCCATTCACCAAGCAATGCTCTCCCTGATTAGACTAAGCCCTCAGTAAGGATGTCTGCACACAGTCAGGGACTGGGCAATTCCTGAGCATAAGCACACATGCTGACAGAGATCATTACTTCCTTGGAGTTATGTTTCAATGAGTAGCAACTGAGTTATATTTTAGTGATAATCTCCACATTGTTATCACCTCCAACCTCCAGAGATGATCCTGCCATAGAACCAAATCCCATCCTAAGGGTGGATGATGGGCTAACCCCCCTGTAGCCCAGTTCATAGTGTGCTAATGAATGAGTCACTGTATGATAAGTGATTAAATTGTATTGTGAGTTCTTTTCCAAACCCTTGGTTTTCTCCATCTCCCAATTCTCTGTGTGCTCCTCAATCTCTTAGCTATATTTTTATTACAAGAATATTTGATAGTGCACTCAGATCATATTAAGAACTTACCGGGGCTGGAGAGATGGCTCAGTGGTTAAGAGCACCGTCTGCTCTTCCAGAGGACCCAGGTTCGATTCCCAGCACCACATGGCAGCTAACAACTGTCTGTAGTTCCAGTTCCAGGCAAACACCAAGGCAAATAAATAAATAAATAAATAAAGTTTAAAAAAAAAAAGAACTTACCTATGTGGTCCCATTGTCTATGATCATCACAAGAAGGTTTATTTGGGGGTATAAATGGCCTTGGTAAAGATTTCAGGCTCAGATGCCCACACTGTTATACGTTTTAGCACGACCATTGGATCTTTCTTGGGTGTACTGGCCAGCCAGGTCTGTAATCCTGGGCAATAACAAAAGAATTTAATAACAGCAATACATAATGGGTGGAGGGGAATATGAAGACAATATAGTTGTAAGGAAATCTGCCTGTGGGCACTGTGGCAAGTAAGGATTCAGGCAGGTATGCAGAATTATTTAATATCCACTCAGGGAGCAGCAAACCAAGGGGCAGGACAAAGGACAGTGGGCTTACCAACATGCGCCCAGTAAGTCTGCCCATAAGCAGAGCCCATCTAAAGCCTGATGATGGAGCCCTTCACAATGGACAGGTTTGAGGGGAAAGGCTGGCTTTGATCTCTTCTTTTTTACACCCTTTATCAGATGTCTCTTTCCTGGACCCCCAGGCCAGGGATGGAGCAGTCAGCCAAAGACATTTTACAGCCTCTCTGGGAGGCTCCGTGGGAACAGGATTGGACATTTTTTTCCTCTTGGACAACAAGGACAGTTATAGTCATGACTTATACAGGCATACTTCATAGCTCAAGTAAGAAGGTCTTAAGCAATTTTTATATGTGTCTGCTTGTGGATATTGCCAGAAAATCTGTGAGTAATGTATAAGAGGAAAATCCTCTACAGTGCTTTTACAGAAGAATATCCATCATCAGGTATAGACAAAAAAAAAAAGAAGTAAAGCTTTTGAGGGATTGCACCCTCTCTTTTCTAATGTTGTAGCTTTAACAGTTTGTCAGCCAGCTCAACAATGCTTTGTCCTGCAGGATTGCAAGAAGTGTTAGTTTTGTACAGAGTAACTGAAAAGAAACAACAGTTTTGAGGCTTGTGAAGCATAAATACATTCATTATTTGTTTTAATCATTTGAGAAACTCCTAGAACAGCAAATACGGCAAGATAGAGTGACTCAGCATCTGCTGAGCTGTATCCTAGGTAAATAACAAGAGAGCACCAGGCAGAATGTAGGATGCAGGAACCATATGAACAACAAAAGAGGTGTGCTGTGGGTATTATAGACTCCTATCCCTGGGGTAACGATGTGAGATCTATCCTGTAGAAGAGCATTCTTGTGTTTGTCATGGGAGGCCAAAAGCCTATAAAGAAGTAACTTGGGAGGCATCAAAAAGGACAATAAAACCTCAATTTTCATAACTGAACTGATCATTTTGATCTCTTTTCTATGAGATAAAAAATTAAGTTAATATAAGTGGGTAACAGACCTTTGGGGTTGAGATGTCCATTTCATAATGCTAAGGGCAGAGTCAATTGTGCCAGAATGCAGGTAGGGAATGAAAATGAGGACATGACTGTTCTTAGGTATGGTTGAGGAGAAGTGGCCATAGGCATCTGGAAGAGTCCAGACTGAACATGGCCAGTAGACTAGACCAGGCATGAGAAGAGAGAGCGATGGGGGAGAGAGAGAGATAGAGGAGAGAGGGAAAAGTTTTATGGGAAAGAGAAGCTGAGGGATGGGGAGTGAAGCTCAGGGCCTGGAGAGGTTTAGGGTTGGGGGTGAGAAGTCCTGAGAAGCCAGGACTCTCCCATAGGTACTTTCAATGCTGAGACTGTTGGCTAGAGTCTGCTTTGGAATGTTAATAAGAACTAATAAGCCTTTGTCCAGCTTATCCACAAGACCTACTATTCCAGCATTTTGTTGGTGATATGGGGGGCAACATAATCACTTCTGTAAGTGCTTCTGAGCTGAAATTGGGGTGTTGTTGTTGGGGTTTTGGGTGGCAGACAGGCTGAAGACTGGCCAAAGGACAGGGAAGAAGAGAGGACTGCAGGCTGGGGTGAGGCCTTTTAGCTGCTGCCCAAGCCCTAAGAGAGCACCCAGGGATAGTGAAATGCAGGCAGCTTTGGAGCACTCTGCTGCCAAGGCTTAGGCTGGTTGGAACTTCCTTCTAAGCACCTAAGGCGGTCCCTTTTGGAACAGTCTTTACTTGATTGCAAATCTGCCTTTACAGTTACAGACTGTTTTGTGAGTTTTTTTTTATTTAGTGTCAAGTCTCCCAGCAGGTAAACTGTCTTTCTCAACTGGAGACCTCGTAGCTCTAGAAGGAAGTGAGGTCTGATTTTACATATGAAATGAACAGACAAGGCAGCTGCAGCCTTGGGGAAGAAGCTGTTTACTTGCTGCTGCCAAACTCACAAAGTTACAGCTAACCTTCAACATCATCAGAGATCTGAGAAAAATAAATTACAGCAGCAAGTATAAACCAAATGGGCTATGTTTCAATTAAAATAACAGAAATTTGCAGCTATGAGAGTTACCCTAGGTTTCCACTGAAGGGGTCTGTGTTGGCTCAGGACCCTAAGACCAAGTTCTCAGCACAAAGAGAGTTTACTGGCCCCTGAGGACAAATGGCGGGAATCAGAGACAAGGACAGGAGGGAGGGAGAAGAGCAAGGGAGACAGGGCAGGGATATTTGCCCCAGCGGGACAAAGGTCTGCCTCTGGGTGGAGAGGGGACAAATGCAACCCCTGGGCAAGTGGAGGCTTATGAAGAAGGGTAGAAGGGGAAAGTCTGTGTTAGCATGAGGTGCTTAATTGGGCATGCTAGTCAGCTGAGCCAAAGGGGTATTTTGATTGTTGGACTAAACCACTTTGATAGCTGTACTTTGGTAGTCAGCCTCAAGAGAAGGAAGTGACCAAATAAGAGACTGGACCTAGCTTTAGAAATATAATCTAATGGTTTTTTTTATCAAGGCAGAAAGAATGGGGAAAAAGGTGAAGGTCTGCTAGATAGCCATGTTTGCTATGCTCAGGCCAGCTAGATACCCTTCATTCCCACCTATTTGTTTTATTATTGGGTTACTGGGTGTTGGGTAAATGGACGCCATTCTCTGTGGCTGTTTCCTCTTAATTTTGTGCATTGTTATTTGGGACCCAAGGAAGCTGGTTGTTGGTCAAGGCTGGAAAGAACAGGATGTGAAAGTCAGCAGAGGCTTGGGAAGTCTATGAGGCTACACCAGGATGTAGATTTAAATTTTTTTTTTTTTTAATTATACCAACCACTGTTTTCTCTTCCTTTCCTCTTTCCAGTCACCCTTCCCATCCACTCCTCAGAGAGGGTAAGGACTCCCAGGGGGAGTCAATACAGTCTGGCATATTAAGTTGAGGCAAAACAAAGCCCCTCACCCCAGTGTCCAGGCTGATCTAGGTATCCTTCTATAGGAAATGGGCTCTAAAAAGCCAGTTCATGCACTAGGAATAAGTTCTAGTGCCATTGCTAGAGATCCCACAAACATCCCATTACACATAATTGTCATTCACATTCCAAGTGCCTAGTCCAGTCCCATGCAGGTTCCCCAGGTGTCAATTCAGAGAGCTCTCAATAGCTCCAGTCAGTTGTCTTTCTGGAGTTCCTCAACATAATCTTGACCCCTTTGCTCATGTAATCTCTCATTCCTTTCTTTAACTAGACTGGGAGCTCAATCCAGTGCTTCACTGTGGATCTCTGCATCTGCTTCCATCAGTTGCTGGATGAAGGTTCTATAATGACAATGAGAGTGGTCATCAATTGATTAAAGGGGAAGGCTGGTTCAGGCTCCATCTCCAACATTGCTTGGAGTCTTAGCGGGGGTCATGTTTGTGGATTCTTGGGTATTTTCCAAGCATTGGGTTTCTCCTTAACCCCCAAATGGTTCCTCTCTCAAGATATATATTTTATTGTTCTTCCTCTCTGTCTCTCCCTCGACTTAACCAACCAATTCCCTCATGTTCTCTTTCTATCTTTTACTCCCCCCTCCCCACTATGATTTCAATGGAGTACTATTTAGCAGAAAAAAAAAATGACATCCTGAATTTGCAGGCAAATGGGTGGAACTAGAAAAAACATCTCAAGTGAGGTAACATAGACCCAGAAAGACAAACATGTTATGTACTCACTCATGAATTAATTTAAAATTTAAAGCAAAGAATAACCAGGCTATGATCCACAACCCCTGATCAGCTCAGTAATAAGGAGGATCCTAAGAGGGATGTTCATGGACCTCCTGGAAAGAAGAATAGACAGTATGTAGATTTTGAGGAAACAACTGGGTTGGTGCTGGAGTTGCTAGTGTGGTCTGTCGCTGTTTGAAATCTTTTGGGACAGACAAAACAGGAACAGAAGTAATGTTAAGAAATTTAGAAAAAGATTATCTTAGGCGTACATTTAAAAGTTTAGGTTCATGGGTCTTATAGTTGGATGAAGAGTCTCAAAACTGGACAAAGGGGGAGAGGACCAGGGGATTGGAGAGAGTTACCATCCTTAGGAATAGGCAATAGGCCAAAACCAGGCTGTTTGTTTCCTTATTTATCTTGCATCTGTTTAAGAATTCTTGAGAGGAGCCAAGGAAGTTTAGATTAACTATATAAATGTAGCTGGGGAACAACTGTTATCTGAAAGTGGGCTTTGGTTGTGTTGGGGAGCACATACTTGGAGAGGCTTTTGTTGTATCAGAATAGTCTCACACAGATATTTGTTAGGAGGAAGGCTCCCAGGAGGATGGCTGCCTCTGATAAGGCAAGAAGCAGCAGAGGACAGGGTTTCTATAGCATTTCTTGGGAGGCAGAGCTTCCTAGGGTGGAGATTTTCAGGGTGGGATTACAAGTCCAGAGCTTGGGCTTTTTACTCTGTAAGATGGGGGCTGGGTCTGGCTGTTAGGACAGTTAAAGTATTCCCTGGGTGGAGGTCCTCAGGGGAGGGGCCTGGCCACTCTTGTGCCTTGAAAGGCTTACAGAGGGGGGGTCATCACCCAAACTCCATTACCAAATGGGTCAGAGGAAGAATCCAGGCCCTACGTACAGGGTTATCAGAGGGGACAAAGCTCTGGATTCTGGCAGTGCAATCACCATAAGTAAAGGAAAGGTTGCCAGCCACACCAAATTGAAGAGAATGTGCTTATGGGAAGTGTAGGAATGTAGGGAGATTAGGGGAAACTCCCCAGTTAGGCACTATGGGATGGAAAATGCTGGTGCTTGAAGGTTCAAAAGGACATTTATCTGATCTTGATTTAATTTTGGTAAGTGGTACTTGTCCAGAAAGGTGTCCATTTCTTTTAGGTTTTCTATTTTAATGGAGTATAGATTTTCAAAGTATGACCTAATGGTTCTCTGTATCTCCTGAGTGTCTGTTGTTATGTCCCCCCCTTTTTTTTTATTTTGATTCTGTTAATTTGGATACTTTCTCTCTTCCTTTTGATTAGTTTGGAAAAGGGTTTATCTCTCTTGTTGACTTTCTCAAAGAACCAACTCTTTGATTTATTGATGCTTTGTATTGTTCTCTTTGTTTCAATTGTATTGATTTCTGCCCCTAGTTTGATTATTTCCTGCCGTCTACTCTTTCTAGGTTGTAGGGCGTGGTTTGCCTTTGCACAGCTTGCCGGAACATTCTATCGCCGCTTATGCTAATTAGGCATCGAGTAGTGACCAATCCAATGTGCCTATGCTAATTAGGCATTGAAAAAGGACCTATCCAATGCGGTCCTCAAATATGTTAATGAGCCATTATTTTGGGCCAATCACCAGCCATATGCTAATGAGTCAACTTTGAACCAATCACCAGCCATATGTTAATGAGGCATTATGATGGGCACCAATCACGTGCTAGGCTTCCCTATATAAGCAGGCTGAATCTCAGGCTCGGGGTCTTCTTTCCACCATTTCACAACCTACCTGTACTCCAATAAAGTGTGATCCGAGAAGAATCATGCGTTGTGGTGACTCGTCGTTCTGCAGGACAGAGGCGGCTTGCCGCACTAGGTGAGTTTGCTTCTGATTGTTCAAAAGCTTTCAGCTCTGTCTTGAAGTTTCTTGCATGAGAGTTCTCTAGGTTTTTCATATAAGCATCTAGTGCTATGAATTTTCCTCTTAGCTCTGCTTTCATCATGTCCCATATGTTTGGGTATGTTGTAGATTAATTTTCATTGAATTCTAGGAAGTCTTTGATTTCTTTCTTAATTTCTTTTTTGACCCAGATGTAGTTCAATTGTGAGATGTTCAGTTTCTATGAATTTGTCGTCTTTCTGTGATTTTTATTGTTGTTGAACTCTAACTTTAGACCATGGTGGTCTGCTATAATACAAGGAGTTATTCCCATTTTTTTGTATCTATTGATGTTTGCCTTATGACCAAATATGTGGTCAATTTTAGAGGAAGTTTTATGTAGTGCTGAGAAATAAGTATCTTTCTGTGTTTGGGTGGTAAGTTCTGTATATATCTATTAAGTTTATTTGGGTCATAACATCTGTCAGATCCCTTATTTTTCTATTGAGTTAATGTCTGATAGACCTATTCATTGTTGAGAGTGGGGTACTAAAATCTCCCACTATTAATATATGAAATTTGATGTGAGGTTTCAGCTTTAGTAGTGTTTCTTTTAAATATGTAGGTGCCTTTGTGTTGGACACATAAATATTCAGGATTGAGACTTAGTCTTGGTGGATTTTTCCTGAAATGAATAAGTAATATCTGTCCTGGTCATTTTTGATTGATTTTAGTTTGAAGTCTATTTTGTTAGATATTAGGATGGCTCTACCAGACTGATATTTAAGACCATTTTATTGGAAAGTTTTTCCCAATCCTTTATTCTGAGCCTCTGTCTGTCTTTGAAGTTGAGGTGGGTGTTTGTATGCATCAGAAAGATGGTTTCTGTTTTTGTATCCATCGTGTAAGGGTGTGTTTTCTTTATAGGTGAGTTGAATACATTGATATTAAGGGACATTAATGACAAGTGATTGTTATTTCTTGTTATTTTTGGTGGTAATGTGTGTGTATGTTTCTTCTTTGGGTTTTTCTTCTGTGAGATTATATATTGCTTGTGGTTTCATGGGTGTATCTGGTTTCCTTAGGTTGGAGTTTTCCCTCTAGTGCTTTCTGTAGCACTAGATATTTGGATTTGTGGATAGATATTGTTTAAATAAGGTTTTGCATAAAATATCCTATTTACTTCATCTATGACGATTGATAGTTTTGCTGGATATAATTGTCTGGGCTGGCAGCCATGCTCATTTAGTGTCTGTATAACTAACCCTTCTTGTTTTCATTGTTTCCATTGAGTAATCTGGTGTTATTCTGATGGGTTTGCCTTTACAGGTAACTTGGCTTTTTTCCTTTGTAACTCTTAGAATTTTTTCTTTGTTCTGTAGGTTTAGTGGCTTGATTATTATGTGGCGTGCTGACTTTTTTTGGGGAGTCCAATCTATTTGATGTTCTATAAGCTTCTTGTATCTTTATACACATTTCCTTTCTTAGGTTGGGAAAGTTTTCTTCTATGATTTTGTTGAGCATATTTTCTGTGTCTTTAAACTGGTATTCTTCAATTCCAGTTATCCTCAGGTTTGGCCTTTTCATGGTGTCCCATATTT
>PVIH01016731.1:0-44527 GCA_004025045.1 Sigmodon hispidus
CCAAGCGGCAAACCACAACCACGGAACAGCTTGGGATCAGAAACACCCTGGACTGACCCTTTGGATCCCACTCCACCTAGAGGAACACCTGACTCACTCTTGAGGGAGGGGGGAAAGAACTGGATTTGGCCAGAAGTGGAGACTGATCTAAGCATTACTGGGTCAGTGGGACCATGGGACTGTCTGCTCCCTGCCCAGGTTGGGGATGGGGAGTTGCAGAGGAAAAAAATGACCAGATGTGTTGGGAGGGGGAAGAGACCTTGAATAAGGATATACAGGGATGGAAAAAAAAATTCAGAGGGAAAGATGAACACAAAGAAAATATAGGTGTAGTAATCTTATTTGTATTTCTTCCCTTGATAAGCCATGCTTATGATTATTATCCTCTGTATAGTTATTGTTAACTCTTCCACATTTTAAATTCTTTTTACTGTGTTTTTTTTTTTGATAAATACAAAATAAAGAAGGAAGAAAAAAAAACACCATAACAAAAGAAACAAGTATGTGATTGGTTATGCTTATGCTTCCATAGAGTTAGATTCTGTGGTGGCAGATTAAAACCTGGTGGCAGGAACAGCTGAGAGCTGTTTACATGTCAAATGCTGAGTAAGAGGCAAAGAGCATACAGGGAATGGCACAGGTCTTTCGAAAACTTAAGACCTACCCTCAGTAACACATTCCTCTAACAAGATTCCCAATCCTTCCCAAACAGTTCCATTGCCTGGGGACCAAGTATTCAAACAAGAACCTATGGGAGCCATTCTGATTCAAATCAACACATTGCAGCAAGTGTCCTTAACTGCTGAGCCATTTCTCCATCGTAGTTATTACTTTTTAAAATATTATAGTAGTATATAATGCTTCTTTCTAGTAAAGTTTTTATGCAATTTTTGTCTATTTTCATGGTGTTCAGTAATTATCTTACAAACAGATAATTGATATCTTGCAAATATAATTGTTCTTACACAAAAGAGAACTAATGGATTTTTTTGGCTAAAAAGATTTAAAAATAAGTGTTAATCAATTTTGGAAATTGATTTCTTCATAGTGTCATTTGTTCATTGAACCATTAGTCCAGAGACTTGAAAAATCATAGGCAAAGTGAAAATTGTATACAACAGACCCAGCTAAACAAACAGATTTAAATATTTATTCATTAAAGTAAAAGTTGCGCTCATTGTGTAATTAGCAGGAATGTCTCAAGTTGAAATGAAGTGTGTTAATGGAATTTTTCATGCTATTAAGGTGGTGGGTTTCTGACAAGGAACCACCTAACTCAAAGGAAAGGCAGAAAAGCTTCATATTAAAGCATATTTATATCCAGCATGGAGCAATGTGGATAAAATCTAATTCCAAGTTTCCAATTGTTCATCACTAAAGGGAAAAACATAAAGTCTTTGTTTTCTAAGCCATTTATATATGTAAATTTAAAACAATGTTGCTGTGTAGAGTAAGTGCACTCAGTTTTGATCTCGAGCAGTGATTTTCAACCTGTAGGTCACAACTCTTTTGTGGGACTAACAATCCTTTCAGAAGGGGTTACCTAAGACCATTGGAAAACACAGATACTTACATTATGATTCATTACAGTAGCAAAATTACAGTTATAAAATAGCAATAAAAGTAATTTTATGCTTCGGGGTCACCACATATGAGGAACTGTATTAAAGGGCCACAGCATTAGGAAGGTTGAGAAGCACTGATCTAATGGATATTTTAATAACCTTTCATTATAGCAAATGTAATCATATCATATTACCTTTAAGGTTTATTTTTGTAGTTAAGCTTTTATGACATTCTTTAAACTTCTATTTTTGCCCTCACTCTTCTTTTTGCACTTTGGATAAAACTTTTACTTTAAGACAAACTTGTATTTTATCATATAAATTCCTCTCTCATCTAAAAGCAATTTCTTTTACCTTTAACTTTCTTTACCAAACAACATACTCTAAACCTGTAACTTTTTCATTCTTGATGGCTCTCAGTTTGACTTTTGTTTTACAAAATTTCAAATTTAGGAAACAAAATTTAATTAAAAATAAAATAACTGCATATTTTAATGAATAGCCAAGAAGTTATAGTGAAGAAGCACAGAAAATATGGACAGTATACCCCGTGGAGGTTTAGAATAAGAATGTCCTCCGTAAACTTAGGTATTTGAACACTGAGTCCCTATTTGGTGACACTGTTTGGGAAGGTCATGAGAGAGATAGCTGTGTTGGGGGAAGTACATGTGGTGTGTGGGCTTTGAGAGTTGGGAGCCTCACACTTCCAGTTGGCTTTCTCTGCTTCCTGACTGTAGTTGAATTTATGAGCTCTTAACTTCCTGCCCTGGCTACCTGCTGTCATACCTCTCCATCATTTATGGGCTCTCTCTCTGGAACCAGAATTCCAAATGCAGTCTTTCCTTTGTAATTTTATTTTAGTTATGGTGTTTTATAACAGCAAGAGTAAAGTAATTAATATGTATCTTAAATATGGACCAACAACATAAGGAAAACATCTTAACAATACTGGCATAGATGTTTCTATCTTAGGTTTAAATTAACCTGTTAGATTTATTTAAGTGCTATCAATTAAAGTAAGTGGGAATAAGTTTACATGAGCACTTGCTCACCTGTTAGCCAAACTGAATCAAATCCTTTTGATGATGACTTGGTCATGCAAACATACTATGTAATGGATCTGTAAAGGTAACGTAGAGAAGCTTATATGCTGATAAAATAAGATGACATAAGCTTCAGGTTAAAACTTAGTCATAAGACAGTAAAAAGAATGTAAAGCAATTTAATGAGGAGTGTGAATTTAAATTCATAATAGAATGAATTAGGATTGTCTGCTCATTTGTTGCTGAAGTTTGAAGTCTTAAGTAAATTTCATTGCTTCTTGGATTTAAAATATTTTTCTTTGGAACAATCTGGCTTTTGTTCACTTGTTTTTTTTTAATTATCATACAGAAAAAATACAGATTGACCATCTTGAGCATTTACCTAAAGGACTCTAAATCAATACACCGCAGAGATACCTACTTGTTTATTAGCACACTATTTTCAATAACCAAAAAAGAAATAAAACAGGCCTAGATTTCCACCAACAGATGAATGGATGTGCAATATATGGTATATATACACATATGTAATTAAAGCTTGTTCAAATATAAGAGATGATCATAATAGTTGCCCAAAATGGATAAAACTGGAGTCATTGTATTAAACAAACTAAGCCAGACTTAGAGAAATACTGTATGCTTTCTGTCATATGCAGAAACTAGATTTAAAATTGTGTGTGTGGGTGTCATGAACCTAGAAAGGGGATCATGAAAGGGAACTGAGAGATCTTAAGACATGGAGTAAGAATGTAATAAAATACATGCGACCAGAAAGCAGAAGTAGAGATTGTCTGGTTGAAGGGAAGTGTTTTAATTACTTTTATCTTGCTGTACTAAAATACCATGACCAAAAGCAGCTTGTAGAAGGGAGAGCTTATTCTGGCTTACAGTTCCAAAGCAGGGAGTTCCTAATTGTGATGAAGGCATGGCAGTAGGTGGCCAGAGCAAGAAGCTGGGATATCACATTTCAATAATAAACACAAGGCAGAAAAAATAAATGAGAAATGGGGTGTATATCCTCAAAGCCTAACTCCAGTGATGTACTTCCTCCAGCAAAGCTCCACCTCCTAAAAGTCCCGTAATCTCACCAAACAATATCAGCAAGTGTGTTCCAAGTGTTCAATTACACAAGGCTGTAGAGGACATTTCTCATTCAAGTCACCACAGAAGGCAGCCATCTTGGCTGGGGGGTTGGGTGGGCAAGGAAGCCTGAAGGAGGGTAGTGGAAGCAGCAGGTGAGTTAGAACAAAGTGTCATGATGTATATATCTGAAAACACCTTGATGGAATCCAATACTTTCTATACAAGCTTTAAAAATGAATTAAGAACAAAACTTCACATACCAGATAGACTTAGTCACAAACCTTTATATTAGAGATTCAAACAATATGAAATTGTAGACACAGGCTAACAGACAAACAGAAACGACACTTAAGCCATGCTGTGAAGTTACCAGTTATGAGCACGCACTGAAGGAACACACAGCACACTGCAGCACTTCAAGGAGCAGTCTTCGTGAATAAAGGGGGAAAAGCCTACAGTTCCTTTCTGTGTGCTTGAAATACAAGAGGGAGCCAGTGAATGGAGAAACGTCAAAAAGACAGAATAAAAATGAAGAAAGAAAGAAAACAATGATCTTTTTATACAGACGTTGATCTTAAGAACTAGCCACCTGACAGGGAAACAATCTCTAGAACAGTCAAAAATCCTGTTTTTTAGGACAGTAAGGTGGTCTCAAATTCCTCAGCACATCCCAAAGGGTTTTTGCATGACTTAGAAAATTCCATAATTGAAGCTTTTGCCCCAGTTTTTCCTGAAGGAGTACAGATCTGTTCTTCCTATGGGCCAATATCTTTGAAAAGAGTACACTCATCTTTTCTTTTGGTGCACAGTTTTGTTGCACTTGCCATTGCTAGAGAAGACAGTGGAAAAGGAGTGTGAGTAGGAAGGAAGAGACGGGCAAGGAGGACTGATAGCAAGAAATTGAAGAAAGATGCTTCAGATCTGACATGACTTGTGACATTTCAATATTCATTACTGGTAAGAAATAGCTCTTAAAGATTTTTGCTCTATATAAAAACATCTCTTTTCCATTTCTTTCACTTTCTCCTCCTGTGACCGAGTCTCACTGTGTAGCCCTGGCTGGCCTGAAACTCACTATGTAGATCAGGCTGGCCTCGAACTCACAGAGATCCACTTGAAGTTACCTCTCATGTTCTGGAATTAATGACAAGTGCTACTATGCCCAGCAAATAAACAGGCAATTGTATTATTTTTCTCTTAGATGTTTGAAATTATAATTAACGTAGGCTGTTATATTTTTATGTTCATATGTTCATCAATATGTTCATCATATTTTTAAAAAGTCATTATTTTTAATTGTGTGTATGGGTCGGGGGAGTGGCTAGGTGACATGAATGTAGGTACCCACCAAGGTTAGAGGAGGGCACTGAATTCCCTGGAGCTAAAGTGACAGATGGATATGTGTCTCCTGACATCAGTACTGATGAGTGAACCTGAGTCCTCTGGAAGATCAAGACTAACTGCTAAGCCATCTCTCCAGCTCCTCATTTACCATCTTTAGTTTTATTTCCAGGACCTCTAATGTGCAAAAACAAGCAAACAAAACCAATTTTAGAATATTAATCAGTTCTAATTTTAAAAATAATACTACATTGTATTAGTCATGGCCAGATCAGTTTTTAAAACTCCCCCATTTTGGCTAAACAAAGACAATACTCAAGGAAACTTGTTTTTTTTTTCTTCTAGATTTTGCCCTATCAATCCTCAGTAAATGGCTGGCCATGAGAAAGGTTTCTCAATAGCCTGTCAGTGTTTAACCTACCACATACCCTATTTCCCTAGCTATTCCTAGAATGTTGGACTCTAGACCCCAAAGGAAAAGTATCAGTTCTCTTTCCCTTTCCTTTTCTGCCCTATAACTACCCCAACTTGGAGGTGATCCTAGAGACCCCCTCAGCTCATGAATAAAGCCTGAGCTGTCTCTGAGTCATTTGTCCCTGCGTCTGTCTGTCCTCCTTGCCAACCATACATATGGTATTACTACAATTATCAAACACACAGCCAGCTGGAGTTGCAAATGGTGTTGTTTTTTTTTCCTCCAAATATTTCCTTCTTCTTTGAATTTCTGTTTCCATTTCTAAAATGCCTTTTTTTTTTTCTAATTTCGAGCTTCCATCCTGTCTGTTTCAGATCAGATTCATGTACCATGTTGCCTCATGGGATTAACTCCCTCACCCCACGGTCAGTTCTTCCCGCTGCACCTCAGGTTCACACTTCACATTTTCAGGAGGTGGGGTAGGGGGAGGAAGCCAGGTCATTCCCTGTTCAAGGTATCTTCCCAGCTGAGAAACCCAGAAATGATGTATGTTGTTTGGGGTTCCCTCTGAGACCATTTCACATCTTGGGAGTTCCCCTAACACCTCCTCCCTGTTGGACTCAGGGGAACACATGCCTGTTATCTTTGGCATCTTTACGATCAGAAGCTCATAAAGTTTCTAAACTTAAAGGGCAAGGTTGTAGTGAACAAGGGGAAAGTCAGAAGCATCACACACTTAGATGGTGAATGAGCTTCAGGACAGAAAGGTCAGATGCTAGCAAACTAATGCACAAATATCCCAAGTAAATAGGGATCAAACAATGAGCTTGGGATCAAAATGAATGGACCATTGACCAAACCAAAGAGAGTTCTGGACTGCACAAAGAACTCACCAACATCCAGCCACACAGGCAACTCAAACACTTGAGGACCAAGAGGCTCCATATTGGAACCTGGTACAGCTCCAGGTGACATCTCTGTTTAAAACTGGTTGCCCTTGTGGTTCTAAAACTGTCCTAAGAAGTACAGTTATCTTACTGAAAGGTGTTATCTTACTGAAAGAGTCAAATATAAGTGACTATGGCCCAGGAACATGGGTTGGGAATTTCAATACAAATGCTCTTTGCATTTGATACATCAAAATAAATTATGTACACACCTATAAATTTCAGAGATTCATTTATATCTAGACACAAGAGCACATAAAAATGCCTAACAAATTTGTATTCTCAGTAAAGGTGCAATTTAATATTTAGCTGTCTTTATCGATGTACTTCTTGGATGTACTTGCAATCTTGCTATTGTAAAGATATTAATTTCGAGCCTCTTTTTAAATTATCTTTTTTTCAGTTATTTGTCATTTTTATTGAAAATAGTTTTTTTCATATAATATATCTTAATTACAGTTTCCCATCCCCCAATGCCTCCCAAACCCTTCCCACCTCTCCACCCACCCCAATCCACACCCTTTCTTCTCTCCCAGTATAAAACAAGCATCTAAAAAAAGAAAAAAAATAATAAAAATAAGCTAAAATAAAAACCGAACAAAATAGGACAAAATCAAGCTCCCTGACAATAGCAATGGAAGCCGCCGTTTCAATGAGCTGTGGAACTGAAATTCGAGAGAAATCTTTCCATTGTTTCTTAAAATTTAATGTGTGTGTGTGTCCATGTGTGCCATGGTACATGTGTAGAGATCAGAGGACAGGTTGCCAGAGATGTTCCTCTCCATTCACCACTTAGCCCCTGGAGACTGCACTCAGGCTGTCAGGCTCCTTGCAAGACAAACAGCTTTACTTTCTGGGCTGCTTTCCTGATGTCTGCAGAGAGGAATGTTGGTGCAAAGGTTGGCTGAGGCCTTATCCCTATTTACTTTATCATTTTGGTGCACTCTGGCCTGCTTCTGGCAGTGCTGACTGTGTTCCCTGAGGCTTTTCTCTTACCTCTTAAGACCTTTCACCAATTAGTTCAAAGAGCATGCCTAAGAGCAGCATACTAGTTACCTTTCTCATCTTTGGGACCAGATGTCCAGCACAAAGCAACTTTTAAAAAGAAGGGTCATTTTGCCTTACAATACTGTAGTCCATCATGGTAGCAAAGCCATCGTGGCAGAAGTAATTTGGACCATGAGGTGACCGAGAAGGCAGAGAATGCCAGTGTCTCCTCCTTTAATTCAAGTCCTAGCCCCAGTCCACAGGATGCTGTTGCCCACATTCTGGGTGTTTCCTCCTTTCTCAGTATCTCTCTGGAAACAACCTCATAGAAAATTCATTTTAAATCTTTTTTTTATTTGTGTGTGTGCGTGTGAGAGAATGTGTGCCAGTGTGCATGAACATGTATGTGAGAGCCTGTGGGGTGTGTGTGTGTGTGTGTGTGTAAGCCTGAGGACAAGTTTGTGAAGCTGGTTGTCTCCTTCCAACTTTACATGCGCTCTGAGGATTGAATTTAGGTCACCAGACTAGTGCAGCCAGTGTTTTTATTCAATGAGCAGGCACATCAGGTCCAGGAAGTATTTCTTAGTCCCACCAAGTTGAGAGCGGAAATTAGCCACCTCAGGCAGCTTTGAAGCCCATGCTCTGTGGATAGGTTGCTTCTGAGGCCTGTTTTACACTGTTATACCCAGAAGGAATTTGTGTGATAATATACTCTCTGTTTTCTTAATAATACACTTTTCTGTTTTCTGTTTTCTTACATCCTCCAAGATAGTCCAAATCATGAACCATTTTTATCCCCGGAATTTCCAATACTTGAGGTGAATTGATATATCAGTTTCCAGGAGATTTCTCTTTTTATAGCTACAGCTACCAGGCTCTTTCTCATGTATTTTCAAAATCTTCTGGGGGCTTGAAAAAGGAATGTTCCCAGAGTCTCTGGCAGTTGATCACTTGGTTCCCAGTTGTTGGACTGTTTGGGGGAGATTTAGAAGGTGTGGCCTTGCTGGAGGAAGTGGTAGAGGTGGACTCCAAGAGCCTAAGACCTTTTCCTCCTTGCCCCTCTGCTTCCTGCTGCCATGTCTGCTTCCTGCTGCCATGTCTGCTCCTGCTGCCATGTCTGCTCCTGCTGCCATGTCTGCTCCTGCTGCCAGCTCTGCTTCCTGCTGCTGCGTCTGCTTCCTGCTGCCATGTCTGCTCCTGCTGCCAACTCTGCTTCCTGCTGCCATGTCTGCTTCCTGCTGCCATGTCTGCTCCCTGCTGCCATGTCTGCTCCTGCTGCCAACTCTGCTTCCTGCTGCTGCGTCTGCTTCCTGCTGCCATGTCTGCTTCCTGCTGCCATGTCTGCTTCCTGCTGCCATGTCTGCTCCCTGCTGCCATGTCTGCTCCTGCTGCCATGTCTGTTCCTGCTGCCAACTCTGCTTCCTGCTGCCATGCCTCCGCTCTGCCACAATGGACTCTTATCCCTCTGCAACTGTAGGACAAAAAAAACTCCATCTTCCTTAAGTTGACTTTAGTTATGGTATTTCAACACATCAACAGAAAAGTAATTAAAGCAATTGCTCAGTGGTAATAAGGCCTAAAGTGAATGTTAATAAATGGTAGGGATTTTCAGATCTTCATAATTTGTGTATGAAACTATCACCCCCCCAAAAAAACACAACCTGCAAATACTTGAGGACATTGTAAAGCAACCCTATATAAAATCCATTTTCTTTTTGATGCAGTTTTTGTTTGCTTACTATCATGATTCTGTGTGGAGGAAGTCATCTCTCTATGAATAGCTTTTTTTAACAACTAATCATTAATTCAGTATTGTAGGTATGTTGGTGCATTAGGTATGTTAGTATTGATTTCACACAGGTGAGCAAAGAAAGTGAGAGAGCATCATCTTAACTTCCCTTGCAGGCTGAATTTTACCCCCTCCCTGCTGAACACAATAATGCTTCCCTTAAAGGCACTGATGGAATAAAGTAGCACGTGAGATAAGGAGTTCCTTGTCTTTTATAAAGGAAGCTACTGGTGGGCTAATAAGCTAATAATATACATGCTCTCGAAACAAGCACAACTGAAGCTCAATATTTTGGTGACAATCTGATTTGAGTGTCCTTAGTGCAGGTTCACATGCACTATGTGTAAAGACTAAATGAGATAGATGGCTCAGTGGCTAAAAGGAGCTTTGTAAGCAAGCCTGGTGTCTTAGTTAGGGTTTCCATTGCTGAGACAAATACCATGATCAAAGAGCAAGTTGAGGAGGAAAGTGTTTATTTGGCTTACAGAGTTCATCACTGAGGAAGTCAGGACAGGAACTTAAAGAGGGCAGTAACATGGAGGCAGGAGCTGATGCAGAAGCCATGGAAAGAGCTGCTTAATGGCTTGCTTACCCTGGCTTGCTCAACCTAACTTTTATTGCACAGTGGACCACAACCTGAGATGGCACCACCCACCATGGGCTGGACCCTTCTTCAATAATCACTAACTGAAAAAACTGCCTTGTAGCTGGATCTCATTGGGGCATTTCTTCAACTGAGGCTCCTGTCTCTCTGATGATCTAGAGAGCTTATGCTACAAAGTTGTCTGACTTCCACAGATTCAACGTGGCATGAATGCATTCTCTCCTTCTCTTCTCCCCACACTCTTTTCCCTCTCTTCTTCTAGATCTTTCTTTCCAGAGTAAGCATCTGGCACAGGAGAAATGAAGCTCTTATCAAAGCTCCTCTCTATAAAACCTCATGGACAAATATTTTTGGTAAGTCTCTGGGCATTTGAGAAGCTTGCATATTATGGGATTTTTTTTAAGTGTTCCATAGATAACTCAGTATGTCATTTGGTTTGATGGCATTTTTTTCAAGTCATCTACATTGTTATTTGTTTTCTTTTAGTCTTTTAAAGTATTGAAAAGTGTTGGAAAACTTCTGGATATAATTATAAATTTTTTTCTTTATACTTCTGTCAGTTTTTAATTAATGTCACAATTCTGCTGTTAGATTCATAGAACTTTCTGATTGTCAAACCTTGCTGAATTTTACTTTATGAAACAAATTTCTTTACTATTATTGACATTGTTCTTGACAGCAACTGCTTTTTGTCTTATAGTAAAATATTGGAAACTTTGCTTCTTTCTCAAAACTAGAATCAATACATTTTTCCCATTTAAAAAATTAACTTATTTATATACTTATATTTAAAATAAGGTTCTTAAAAGTAGCATGTAGTTAGGTTTTGTTCCTTTTCTTTTTTCTTTTTAATTTATTTTTATAGAATAAAGTCTTTTTTATCCATATATTTCTTTGTTTCAACTCCCTTCCCCCTCCCAACCCCTTCAACCTCCCTCCTCCCCATCCCCCCATGCCCTTCCCAGAAAGGGCAAGAGGTCGAAAGGTGGATTAGATCAGCATCCACTCCAGGCAAGTCCAATTTCCTCATCCTAATGTCAAGACTGGGTTAGGTGTTCCTCTGGAGGGAATGAACTCTGAAGTGCCAGTCCATGCACAGAAACAGTCTGATCCCTCCCCTTGAGGCTCCACATATTGCCCATGTCAGTGGACAGTTGCCTATCCTTGGAGGGCCTAGTTCCTTTTCCTGATGGTTCCCAGATGGCTGTTCTTGATTCAGTGAGCTCCCCAGAGCTCCAGCCAGCCATCACTGTGAGAATTTTCCTCATAGTCCCTATCCCCTTGCTTATCTAGATTCTACTCCCCCACTATCAGCTGGACCAGGGACTCAGCCCAGGGCTCAGCCATGTATCCCTGCCTCTACCTCTATTCATTGTTGGATGTAAGTTCTGTGATGGCATTTAGGATGGTTATTCATTTTTGGTTATAGAGGAAGTCCTGTTTAGGCAACACCTTCCCGATTGGTTGGAGACCTAGCTAGGGATAACCTGTGCATTCTTGGAGGTTTCCCTAATATCTATTTTTTTTTCCAACCCCACATTGGCTTCCTCTATTAAGATCTTCATCTCTTTTTTTTCTCCCTCCTTGTTGTTCCTCTCACTTAATCATCTCCTTCTCTCATGATTTGTTTCCATCTCTTCTTGGTTTCAACCCCTTATGCTCCCAATTACCTAAGGAGATCTTCTCTATTTTCTCTTCTTAGGGGACTCCCTGGATGTCTCTCTTAAGATCCTTCAGATCCCAAGCTGTTCAGTGGTTGTGGTTTGCAGCTTGGGTGTTCTTTGTTTTTTGTTTAGAGTCCACTAATGAGTGAGTACATCCCCTGCCTATCTTTCTGGGTTTGTGATACCTCGCTCAGGAGGATATTCTCCAAATCCATCCAATTGCCTGCAAATTTTAGGATATCATTTTTCCTACTGCTGAGTAGTACTCCATTGTGTAGATGTACCACACTTTGTTAATGCTTTCTTTAGTTGAGGGGCATCTAGGTTGTTTCCAGGTTCTTGCTATTACAAATAATGCTGCTATGAACATAGTTGAGCTAATGCCTTTGGAGTGCGACTGTGCATCTTTGGAATATATGACCAATAGTGGTGGTTTTGTTCTTTTTATTTTTAACCTATTCTGATAATCTTTTTTTTTGTTCCAAGGAAAACTTTATTAAATATGCAATATATCACCACAACATTTTTAATAGAAAATCGCATATAATTTACAGCATTCTATTTATTTCAAAATACCAAAGGGCCATATCAAAATAACTGAATCAAGATTTATTGCCATGATGAGTTTAAATAATTTTCCTGCTTTAACTGCACTCTGTCACCCAGAAAAAAAAAATTCCTCAGTCTTTCTTAAATTTAAATTTGTTAAACTGTACCTTTAAATGGGATTTATTTTTTTATTTTGTATTTAACAAAAAAACAGTAACATGAATTTAAATTGAGGAAAAGTTAACAATAACTATGAAGAGGATAAGTATCATAAGCATGGCTTATCAAGGGTGGTAATGCAAATAAGATTGCTACACATATATTTACTTTGTGTTCAGGTTTCCCTCTGAAATTTTTTTTCCCATCCCTGTATTTCCTTATTCAAGGTCCCTTCCCCCTCCCACCACATCTGGTCATTTTTCTTCTCTGCAACTCCCCATCCCTTCCCTGGGCAGGGAGCAGACAGTCCTATGGTCCCACTAACCCAATAATGCTTAGATCAGTCTCCACTCCTGGCCAAATCCAGTTTTGTCCACTTCTTTTTATTTTTAACCTATTCTGATAGTCTTAACGTTGAAACCCTTCATATTTAACAGGTTTTTAGTTACTTTTCAATGAAGATTAATATCATCACAATATATTTGTTATTTAACTGTTCCTATGGGCTAGGAGTTCAGTCACAGTTTGGCTTGGGCCTGTTTCAGAACATCCCAGATTTTGATGAAGTGTCAAGTAGAAGTGGGGGATTATCTGAGGCTTCAAGCTGGTGTGGTTGGTGGTGGGCTTCACTTTCTTGCACGCTGTCAGCATCAGGTGAGCCTTACTGCCCCCAGGCCATCTTTTTCACAGCTTAGCTTACTTCATCAAAGCCATCAAGTGAGATAGTCAGTGGTGGAAGGACACTTGCAAAATGGAAGCTGCCCCCCGGAGGTGACAGCCCATCACTGTTGCTATATTCCACTAGAAGTGGGCCAAGGGTGCTATCTATACCCAAAATATAAGGATAAGACGAGAAGACTGGGATGATTTGGCTACCTGAGACATATATAATTATAAATAAACAGTTGAGATCGGACCTACTATCTTTCTATTTATTTGTTTTATGTTTTCTTCCCTATTATTTTCTCTTTTTCCAACTTTTGCTCCTAATGTTCAGGTTGATAGAAAATCCACATTCTACTTTATGTCTTTCATGGATTAACAATTTTACATCTGTTTATTTGCTTATTTATCTATGACTATGAGGGAGTTCATACAGAAGCCAGAAGACAATTTTCAGAAGTTGGTTTTTTCCTTCTACTATGTAGGTTCCAGGGATTGAGCTCTGGTGATGAGTCTAAATGGCAAGTGCCTTTGTCCCATGAGCCTAAAAAACTCTATGGCTTTTTACCTAAAAAAAATATTGCTGTTGTTAAGATAGCTTTACAGTTTAGACTATATAACTTTAACACAGTCTACCTTGAAGTGGTATCAAGTAAACACTTACTATTGTTGTTTGAGCTTTTACTGAGAAAATGAATAAGCATTTATTTACTCTGTGTAGGAACGGTACCTACGCATATCAGAAAAACTGAAGTCTAGCTTGGGGGAACCAATGCATTTGATTAGAGCTATCTATGAGATCGTGGATGATTAAAGAGAAAATGGCTCTTTATTCTTCATCAACTGTTAACTGCTTGTACATCCTAAGAGAAGGCTGGGTCCTCATGAACTCATTCTGCGAGCAACCCTTCATTGTATAGATTCTACCAACCGTTTATTGTCCTTAAATCCACAGGGAAGGGAGGGACCTCATGACCATCTTCACCTTCCCCCATTACTGAAAGTGAATGAGCCCAGTCTGGTATACTTCAGTTCAAGGGGACGATGGCTATATCATGCTTGGAGTACATTTTACAATACTCACATATTATAAAGATTTTAGAACATTGGTTTTCAGCTTGTGAGTCTAGACTCATTTGTGAGTCTAATGATCCTTTCACAGGGATCGCCTATTACCATTGGAAAGCACAAATATTTACATTACAATTTATAATAGTAGCAAAATTACAGTTATGAAGTAGAAACAAAAATAGGTCTATGGCTGGGGGGATCACCACAACATAAGGAACTATATTAAAAGTTCACAGCATTAGAAAGGTTGAGAGCCACTCACTGCCTTGGATTATATCACTTCTTCACTCATGGACCCTGTGCTATTGTTACATATTTTACTGCCATGTTTTCAATTTTTCTTGGTTGAGAATTTTATACACAAATTTAATGTGCTTTGATCAAATCCCTTCTCTCCAATTTCTTCCATACCCTTCCCATCACTTTTCCTTCCCAGCTATGGGTACATTCTTAAGCCCACCAAGTCCACTTATGCTCCCTGTGTATGCATGGACTATCCACTGACATATGAGAGGGTAGTCTCTTAGGGGTCACAATCCTGAAGAAAATGCACTCTCCTTCCCTGAGCGGTTCTTAATTGCTCCTTAGCTAGTGCTGGGAATTTATGAAGCGCCCCCTCCACACTAGGATTTCTGCTCACTTGATCTTCAACAGGTCTTGTGTGCGTACAAACACAGCTGTTGTTTTCTGGTCAGCAAAGGACCATTGTACAGATATACCACCATATATGTTGTCAGCCTCATAGTAAATTATTATTGTTACTGTGTAAAAACAATTAGGCCCAATTACTGTCATCTTTTTTTTCTTATTAGATTTTACTATAATTTAAATAATTATATATAATGCCTTAAAACTGTGAGATAACACACATAACAAAAAAATATCTTTATCCTCTGAAATGTACAGTTCAGTAGTGTGAAGTATACTCACACTGTTCTGTAAAAGTTCAGAACTTTTACATTGCACAAAATAAAAACTCATTACTCATTAAGCACCTTTCTATTCTTTTCTATTATCCCCTAATTATTCTCATTCTCCCTTCTATCTCTGTGAATTTGATTAATGAAGGAGCCTCAGAAGAGTGGGAGCATGTAGTGTGTGTCTTCTTGAGTCTGCCTTATTTAGCACAGTTTCTTCAAGGATCATCTATGTTATAGTGTGGACCACAACTTCCTTCCTTCTTAAGGCTAAATGACAGTCCATTAATTGTTATTATCTATCTATTTATCTATCTATCTCTAAGATTTGTTTATCTATTCCAGTGTTAGTCATCATAAGTTATGTCTTTAAAAGCATGAATGAACACATATATCTGTTAGAATCTCTGATTTTGAGTCTTTGGGGAATTATTGAGAAACCAAATTGCTGGATCAAATGGCAATTATATATACAATAATATGAAGTCTTGTTATGTTACCTAGGCTGACCCTGAACTAACAAATCTAAATGAGCCCACTGATTTACATCCTGGGTGGCTGAGACTAGCACCAATGTATTTGGTCCCTATATTTAACTCTTTAAAGAATGGTAATGCTATTTTCCTTAGTGGCTGTACTGTTTTACATTCCTTACAATGGTGTACAGTAATTCTCATTTCTCTACATTCTCACCAACATTTGCTATTATACACTTTGTTTTGTTTTGATTTTAGAACCACCCTAAGGAATTCAAGGCCAATTTAAATTTTCTACGTAAATCTCTTAATTGCCTGGCTAAGCTGTGAACTTTACTTAGGTTCAAGAATCTCATCTCCATTTTTTTGATTGGATTATTCAAGGTTTTGGATTCTAGTTTCTTGAGTTCTCTATATACTTTAGAGATCACTACTCTCACTTGCAGGGTTGGGGAAAATCTTTTCCCATTCTGTAGGCTGTCCTTTTGTCCTATTGACAGTGTCCTTGGCTTTACAGAAGCTTCCTAGCTTTAGGAGATCCCACTTATTGATTGTTGGTCTTAGTGTCTGTGCCACTGGTGTTATATTTATAAAGTGGTCGCCTGTGCCAATTCGTTGGAGGGTATTTCCCACTTTCTTTTTTGTCAAGTTCAGAGTGGCTGGGTTTATGTTGAGGTCTTTGATCCACTTGGATTTGTGTTTTGTGCAGGGTGACAGGCTTGGATCTATTTGCATATTTCTACACACTACCATCCAGCTATGCCAACACAGTTTGTTAAAGATAGTATCTTTTTTCCACTGAATATTTTTTACCTCTTTGTTGAAGATCAGGTGTTCATAAGTTTTTGGGTTAATGTCAGGAACTTCAATTCGATTCCATTGATCCACAAGTCTATTTTTATGCCAGTACCAGGCTGTTTTTATTACTGTAGTTCTATAATATAACTTGATGTCAGGGAAGGTGATGCCTCCTGAGGTTCTTTTGTTGAGCAAAGTTGTTTTGACAATTCTGGCTTTCCTGTGATTCCAAATGAAATTGAGTATTGTTCTTTCAAGGTCCAAAAAATATTGTGTTGGGATTTTGATGGTCAGTGCATTAAATCTTTAGATTGCTTTTGGTAGGATTGCCATTTTTACTATGTTGATCCTACTTATCCAGGAACATGGGAGAGCTTTTCAGTTTCTGATATCCTCTTCAATTTCTTTCTTCAGTGATTTAAAATTTTTGTCAAATAGATCTGTTACTTCTTTGGTTATAGTTACTTCAAGGTATTTAATACTATTTGCAGCTTTTATAAAGGGTGATGTTTCCATTATTTCTTTTTCAGCCCTTTTATCTTTAGTGTATAGAAGGGCTACTGATTTCTTTGAGTTAGTCTTGTATCCTGCTACATTGCTGAAGGTGTTTATCAGCTGTAGCAGTTCTTTGGAAGAATTTTGTGGGTCACTTATGTATACAATCATATCATCTGCAAATAGAGATAGTTTCCCTTCTTCTTTTCCAGTTCGTATCCCCTTAATCTCCTTTCATTCTCTTATTGCTTTAGCTAAAACTTCAAGAACTATATTGAATAGATAAGGGGAGAGAGGGCATCCTTGTCTAGTTTCTGATTTTAGTGGGATTGCTTTGAGTATTTTTCCATTAAGTTTGATGTTGACTGTTGGCTTCTTGTAAATCGCCTTTATTATATTGAGATATTTTCCATGTATTCCTGATCTCTCCAGGGCTTTTATCATAAAGGAGTGTTGGATTTTTTTAAAGGCTTTTGCAGCATCTAAGGATATGACCATGTGTTTTTTTTTCCTTCAGTTTGTTTATATGATGGATGACATTTATGGTTTTTCATATGTTGAACTATCCCTGCATTTCTGGGATGAAGCCTACTTGATCATGGTGGATGATATTTTTTATATATTGTTGTATATGATTTGTCAAAGTTTTTTTGAGAATTTTAGCATCAGTATTCATGAGGAAAATTGGTCTGTAATTTTCCTTCTTTGTTGCATCTTTGAGTGGCTTGGGTATTAGTGTAATTGTGGCCTCATAAAAAGAATTTGGCAATATTCCTTCAGTTTTTACTTTGTGAAACAGTTTGAGGAGTAATGGTAGTAATTCTTTGAATGTCTGGTAGAATTCTGCACTGAAACCATTTGGACCTGGGCTTTTTTTTTTTTTTTTTTTTTAACTTCGGAGGCTTTTAATGACAGCTTCAATTTCCTTTAAGGTTATATGTCTGTTTAAGTAACTAATTTGGTCTTCAATAAATTTTGGTAAATGGTACGTGTCCAAAAAGCTGTCCATTTCTTCAAGGTTTTCCATTTTTGTGGAATATAGATTTTCAAAGTATGATCTGATAATTTTCTGGATTTCCTGGGGGTCTGTTGTTATGTCCCCCTTTTCATTTCTGATTTTGTTGATTTGGATACCCTCTGCTTTTTGGTTAGTTATGGTAAGGGCTTATCTATCTTGTTAACTTTCTCAAAGGACCAACTCTTTGATTCATTGATTTTTGTATTGTTCTTTTTGTTTCAATTGTATTGATTTCAGCTCTAAGTTTGATTATTTCCTGCCATCTACTCCTTCTAGGTGAGTTTGCTTCTAATTGTTCTAAGGCTTTCAGCTGTGCTGATAGTTCTCAAGTGTGGGATTTCTTTAGACTTTTCATATAGGCATGTAAGAAACAGGTGAGCCACAGGCTGCAGGCTACGTGGTGGGAAGATTAATGGAAATAGGTTGAAATAAGATGAAGGAACTAGCTAGTAATGTGCTTGAGACATGGGCCAAACAGTTTAAAGGATATAAGCGTGTGATTCATTTCTTTGGGGGACAAAAGCCGCCGCGAACCAGGTTCAAAACCTCTGCCGTGAGCGTGCCAGGTTACAAACTCTGGCGTCAAATGGGCCGGGAAAGTTTCTACAACACACATATGCATGTGGAAGTCAGAAGACAACTTTCAGGAGTCAGTTTTCTCTTTCCATCATGTGGGTCTACAGTATTGGATTCAGGTTGCATGTTTGACAACTAGTGTCTTTATCCACTGAGCCATCTCACTGGCCCTTAGTGACTATTTGGATTAATATTAGAAGAGGACATGAGTACACTCCAAGTATTTCCTTTAAGTTCCTCTGTTTTGGAAAGTAAAAACAGAGTACATGAAACTTGTCTCTAGAAAGCAGCAAGTCACCCCAACTCTGGATTCTGAAACTAAAACAGAACAACATGGAGGAAAGCCTGTTAATGGGGGCCTGGGATTGCAGTGACATCAACTGCCTTCTCTTTTGCTTGCTTTGGTGCTGAGGATTGAATTCAGGGCCTTTTGAATGCTGGGCAAGAACTCTACTACTGGGTTATACTCCAGTCACATAAGGTTTTACTCATTAAATGGGGCTTTAAGTATTATTTCTAATAGAATAAATTTTATATTTAGAAGAATTAATTTCCAAAATCCATTCTAGTGTTACATCGTTTTTTTCAAATCTCTCTTCTTTGAAGAATTTTGCGGAGCTGAGGTTAGGAAAAAAGCACTTGATTAGGCCATTGTATTGGGAAAAAGAGAGCACATTTTCTTTTTTGAGTTTATTACACTGCAGAGTCTGACCCTCTTCCTTATAGGTTCAGAAGCATGCTTTTGTCAGTCTGGGGAGAATAAAGAAATCACCATGCTAACACAGATGTTATGTTATCTATGTTAAGGTCAATGATTCGGTCTATCACAAGAACTGCAGAGGATCAGAATGCTAGCACTATTACATCAACTCCAGTCTAGTGGTGATTTCCTGGGTCCTTCTAACAACACACTGCAAACTGGGAGTTTTAAAACAACAGAAACAGGTTGGGTGTGGTAGCTCATACTTTTAATCCCAGCACTGAGAAGATTGAAGCAGGAGGACTGTGGCAAGTTTGAGTGTGTGTGTGTGTGTGTGTGTGTGTGTGTGTGTGTGTGTGTGTGTGTGTGTATAGTGAGTTTCAGGTTGGCCTGGATCACAGTGTGAGACTCTGTCCCAAAAAAGGAGACAGAAAGGGCAGGAGAGATGGCTCAGCAGGTAAAAGTACTTGTCTTCCAAGCCTAAAGGCCTCAGCTCAACCTCCACAAATCACAGTGGAAAGAGAGAACTGATACCCGGAAGTTGTTTTCTGACCTTGACTTCCTTATACACACCATAGGATGCATATACCGACACAGTCTCTCTCTCTCTCTCTCTCTCTCTCTCTCTCTCTCTCTCTCTCTCTCTCTCTCACACACACACACACACACACACACACACACAGAGTCTAACTAAAACAAACAAGAAAAAGTAAATAAGTGAATAAACAAAACAGAAACAATGCTCTCATAGTCCTAGAAGCTAGTAAGATGCCAGCAGAGCCATATTCTCTCTGATACTTGCAAGTTACAGGAGCCCTCTTTGCCACCCCTGCCTTCTAGTGTTGGTGCTCCTTGTGTTCTTGGCCTGCAGTTGCATCACTCTTCTCTTGTGATATTTTATTTGGGTTCTCACAAATAAAACTTGCCTGAAGATCAGAGCATGGAGTTAGCCACTAGTTAACCCCAGAGTCTGGAGGTCTGTACAGACAGAAGACAGGAAGTGCTAGGTGACAAGGCAAGGTAGAGTCAGGAGCTCAGCCTCTTTTCAATGTGAGGAATTGTAGAGGTAAGAGGTGACTGTGGCTGGCTCTTTTACTTCTCTGATCCTTAAGTGTTTACTCCTATATCTGACTCCAAGTTGTTACTGTTAAGATCGAGTAGGTTTGCAATACACTCCCCCATGTATCTAGCCTCCTTCTTATGTCTCTGAAGTGCCTAATTATTTTCTAAAGTGACAAGTGTGAGAAAATTCACTTAAGTATACATATGCTTATTTTTTCACTTCTTTAAAGCTGTTTTTATGTTAGTTTCTGGTTTGCATGGTTTCTCATGTGTAATCTGTTGGCATTCCTTTTCTGGGTGTTGATTATGTAACATTTTTCTTCTTGTAAACTTTAGTATTTCTTCCTTATCACTTATAATGTGAATGTGAAATGTATTAGTGGTTTTTCCTCATCTTTCTTGGACTTAGACTTTTCATCAAATTTAAAAAGTTTTGACTAATTCTTGTTTTCTGTCTTCTTCTTCTTCTTTCTCCCTTCCGTTTGGAGATGACAATGGCATGTATTTGTCTGCCTGATGTTTCATAGACCAATGATGTTCTGTACCCCTTATTTTTCTGTTTTATTAAACATGATTTAATTTTAAATTTATTTATATTTTAGTGCATGAGTGCTTTGCCTGTATTGTGTATCTGTCATATGTGTCTGTTGCTCTCAGAGGTCAGAAGAAAGTGTCAGAATCCTACAAGCTGAAATTAAAAATGGTGGGTAACATCTGTGTGGGTGCTGGAAATCAACATCCACACAGGAGGACCAACCAAATTATTTAATTTTTAAATTATGCATGTGTTTGTGTGTCTGAGTTGGAGTATGGAAACATGGGTGCAGGTGCCTATAGCAGCCAGAAGAGGGCATCAGACTCCTTACAGCTGGAAGTAGACAGTTGTGAGCTACTCAATATAGGTGCTAGGACCTGAACTCCAGTCTGCTGCAGTAATAGGAATGAAAGAACAGGTATCAGCTCAGGACTCCCAAGACCAAGTTCTCAGCATAACTGAGATATATTTGTTCCAGAGGGACAGAGGACAGGGAATTAGACACAAAGACAGGAGATAGAGGATGAAGGAGAAGGGGATTGGTACAAGTAAAAGGGAGGAGGGATATTCGTCCCCAAGGGAAAAGGATTGCCACTGAATAGAGAGGAGACAGACATGGCACATAGGAAAACAGTGGTTTATAAAGATACAAGGGGAAACCCTGTGTTAGGATGAGGTGTTTAATTAGGTGAGCCAAAGGGAGCTTTTGAATCCTGGACTTGGTAGTTAGCCTCAGGGGGTAGAAATGAGCAAATAAGGGAGTAGACTATGGTGACTAACTTTAGGAATGCAAGCTAATGTTTTGTTTTTGTTTTTGTTTTTTTGCAAGACAGAGGTGAATGAGGGAGAAGGGCATGTCTCCCAGAGACATGCTTACCATGCTTGAGCTTACCAGAGTCCCTTTACTCCCATCTTTGTGTTTTATTATTGGATGGCTGGGTGTCAGGTAAGTGGGCATTGTTCTCTCTGGCTGCTTCCCACAGACATTGAAACATTTTTGTTAGGGACCTAAGAAAGTGTGACAACTGGTCAAGGCTGGGAAGAGCAGACTGTTTTACTTGTTGTACCATGAGGAAATGTAGTCTGTGAAGCTGGACCAAGGCATAGATTCCTAGGGAACAGCAGGAGTTGGCACTGGAGCTACTGGAGCAGTCAATAGTTGATCTGAAATCTTTTGGGACAAGTAGACTAGGAACAGAGGAGTTTAGAAAAAAAGTTTTAATCTTTGATGTACATTTGAGACTTTTTGGTTCAGGGTCCTGGCGGTTGGGTAGAGAAGTCCTAAGACTAGGGAAATGGAGAAGAGGACCAGGGAAATGGGAAGAGATCCCATTCTCAAGACCAGGCAATACACAGGAAAACTTAGGCTCTTGGTTGGCAGGAGTACTTATCTGGAGTATTTGAAAGTTCTTGAGAATGCTAGGAAAATTTAGATTGGCTATATAAGTTAATTGGGGAACAAATGTTATCTGAAATCAGGGTCTGGTTGTGTAGTAGGTAATACAATTTGAGAGGCTTCTGTTAGATTAGAATAGGCTTTCCTGTGGTGTTTAGGTGGATTCTAAAGTTGAAATATTGTAGGGACATAGATGATTGGGGAGGCTTTTGGGAAATGGCAAGTGGGATAATCTACAGCAAGGTTTGGAGTGTGGTGTGGAAAGGTTAAGAGAACCTGGCTCCTGTTCCCAAAGGGGGGCTTTGATGGTCAAGAGGGTCAACAGTCAGCAGGGGGGCTAGGGTACTGGCAACTGGGGTCTTGTTGCTGAGAGGGATTGCAGATCATGGAGAACATTGAAGAGAGATGCATAGAAAGTCTTGGGAAGCACTAAGTGGGTTATCAGTGCATTTGAGGAGAGAGTTTGTTGGATGACCTTAACCCAAGTGTGAGTTTGGCTGTGAGTGTGGAGGGTGGGGTGGGGGCAGGATATGCCTTGGGTTTTATTATGTCTTCTAATTGGGAGTATAGGATTTGTTCAGAATGTTTGATGACTGAGGATGTTTGGACAGTTGTTGAATGTAGGGAAAAGAGTAGTGAATGTTTAGTAATCATTTGTGCAGAAGAAGAGTAGAGGTATGAGAAGAGAGATGAGATTTGTGGGGAATGGTGATCTTAAAAAAAACAGGCACCAGAGGGTGATGATGAATGTTGATAATGGTAGTAGGCTCAGTCTGATGTGGCTCTCTGATAGGAAGGAGCTGTCATCCTTATAAAAAGTATAGCTAGAAGTAGCTAGAGGACCCTCTTCTATATAAGAGGGATGGGGTCGGAGGTTTTTGAAAGTTTATGGGCAGGAGTACAAGGAGTTTGGGGAATGTTCAGATAAAGGGATAATTGTGGAGGGATTAAGGGAAGGATAGGTAAGGAATGTAAGTGATGAATTTCATATAAGAAAAGTTTGGAGGTATAGAATCGAAGACAGGAAGAGATTGAAGCCTTTTGTAACTTAGCAGTTGAGGGAAATATTTGTGGGAATAAATTTGAGAGGGGATTGCAGAGTTAATTTGTTAGATTCAGAGATGAGCAGAGAGGTTGCAGCAGAGTACATAAGTTAGTCATGTTATGTAGCATTTTGGAGAGATACACAAGGACTTATGTCGGTGGTAGGAAGTGTATATGTATATTGGAAGTGTAAGGATGGAAAATTTTGTATAGATCTGGAAGACAGAGGGCTGGAGAAGATTTTAAGCTTAAGACATTAGATAGATGGGGAGAAGGAAGAGGTCCAGAAGTGGCTCAGTATAGGGAGTGTATCAGCAGTGTTCAGGGACCTATGAGGGGAAGAAATTGGCCATGACAATATGGAGTGGAGATAGGCAAGGTTGTAGTGATATGCTGTTTGTAATCTAATAAAGCTTGTCTGAAGATCAGAGGACAGAGACAGCCACAGAGTTAGCCACATAGGTCAGGCAGTGGTGGCTTCCCCTACTCAGTCTGAGGATTCATGGAGACAGGATTTATCTCTTTAGGCTGAGTAGTTGGTGAAGTGAGAAGTGACTGTGGCTCATCAGTCTTCAGCTGCTAGGCCCAGTAAGTCCAACAGAGGTGCTGGGAAACTGGATGACCCCTGGGGGAAGTCTGATGCCCAGTAGCTCTCTTGATGACATTTAGGGCATGGTTATGTAGGTTGTAAGGAATTGAACAGGCCCAGTGACCTTCCTTACCACATTTGAAGCAAGGGCCTGGTGGTTTCTTCTGACTTGACACTCTTTTTAGGAAAAGTCACTGCTGATTTAGCAGACAATGAAGGGTTAATTTACTCAGTCAAAAGAGAAAAGACACTATTGCACAGGGTGGGCTTGTGAAGACATCTGCTGAGGAGAAAGAGACTATTTCTTTGAATTAGATTTGCACACTTTAAAAAATGTATAGACTTTATTTTGTGAGTGTTTTTCCTGCCCAGTCTTGCACCACTTGATTGTTTGTTCTCCACAGGGACATCTTATTCCTTGGAATTGGAGTTAAATGATTGTGAGCCACCATGTGGGTGCCGATAGCCAAAGCTTGGGTTCTTCATAAAAGCAGACAGTGCTTTTAACCACTAAGCCATCTCTCTAGGCTATAATTTGGACCCTTGAGAGTATCAGTTGTGGGTTCTTGTGCAAGCACCTGATGGAAAAAATGTTCTTGGGCAAAGAAGATGGTGTGAACTGGGACAATACAGGGAAGAAATCATGTGGGGATGTCATTTCAGTTGAAATCTCCCATTATGATCCTCCTAAGCGAGATATCACAAACCCAGAAAGATAAGCAGGGGATGTATTCACTCATTAGTGGACTCTAAACAAAATAGAAAAAAGCAAAGCATGTCCAAGCTGCAAACCACAACCACTGAACAGCCTGGAATCTGAAACACCTTGGATCCCACTCCCCCTAGAGGAACACCTGACTCAGTCTTGAGGTTGCAGGGAGAAAACTGGATTTGCCAGGAGTGGAGGCTGAACTGAGCAATATTGGGACCTTGGGACGAACTGCCCATGCTGGGGAGGAGATGGGGAGATGTGGAGAAGAGAGAGTGACTGGAGGTGGTGGGAGAGGGAAGAGACCTTGAATAAAGATGTACATGGATAGAAAATGTGACTTCTTTATTCATAATAAAACAAAACAAAACAACAAAAAACAAAAAAACCCCAAAATAAACAAATGTAAGATAAAAAAAAATCTCCCCTTATGACCTTGTCATGGTGTTTAGAAGCACAAGTTCATCCAGAAGTTGGTTTTACTATTAATGAGAATCAGCTCCCCCCATGGTGGGAAATGCTCTCTCTATTGTCACAACTTCAAATCAGACAATGGTAATTTTCTAGAGATAGCCTTAAGTCATCAACAGCCAGCCCTCTTAGCATCTGAGAGACAGATGTATTGACTGGATAAAGGGATCTAGGAGAAACAACACCTGGCATCATTTTGTTTTCTGTGCCTTTAAAATCAGTTTTAAAAAGATTTTCATATGCCTGCATGTGTTTGTGTAGCATGTCAATGAAGTACCTGCAGAAGCCAGAAGAAGAAGGACATCAGATCTCCTAGAACTGGAATTGCAAATGGTTTGAGCCCCTATGTGAGTACTGTGGATAGAATCAGGGTCCTCTGGAAGAGCAGTCAGTGCTCTTAACCACATAGCCATCTCTCCAGCCATTGTTTTTGTTTTCTGAGACACAGTCTCATGTACCCCAGGCTGGCTTTAAATTCTCTATGTAGCCAAAGATGACTTTGAACTTCTGGTCCTCCTGTTATTATACCAAGTGCTAGAATTACAGGCATGAAGTAGTGAATTCAGTTTTGTTCTGTGTTTGGGGGCTTCATACAGGGCTTCCTTCACACAGGGTAGGCAAGCACTCTACCACTGAGTTATATCTTCAGCCCTGTTTTATTAGTCTTCATCCCCCAAATGCTTTACATTTGGTAGGCATTTGAATATGAGTGCCTTGAAGAATAGACCATTTGAGATATCACTTTTGCAACAGACGAATGATTTTCTAGGTATTGAAGATTGTACTTATTAATACTTGTGATGAGAATGTTTCAAATGCCTCATGTGTTGTCCTTACCACAAGGAAAGATCACATTTTCCCATGATCACTTGGGATGACAATTCAGAAACCTCAAATGCCTCGCTGGGGTGCCAATCAGTAGGATTTGTCCTTCTCAACTCTAAGGTGTGTATTGGGAGGCTCCATACACAGTAGCAATCTGCTGCTGGGCTGTCAGGAGGAAGCTACCATGGCTCTTAATAGGACCCTGGCTCCTCACTACTTTCTTCAGCTTCAAATCTCTGCAGCTTGAGAAATCCCATGATCAAAGATGTCAGGTTGTCGAGAAAATAAGCAGTGAGTTATGTCCTAAGGGCCTCTCCTAGAGAGGATTATGGGTCTTTCATGCTCTCGGTGAACGACAGATGATGAATCAGGTGTTAAAACATGTTTGTGCTCAGTTTTCACTTGCGGCTTTATTCTGTATCCCGGCCCTCTCTAAACTTCAACTGTGGGAGCGATGTATTTGGAATTGATTCTTTATTACTGAGAGTTGATTATTCAAATGAGAGAGACAGTTGGCTTGGCAAATTCCATCATTCCTGGTGTTGAGAAACTGAAAAAGAGACTGAGTTTGCTTTCACTCATTTTCTGACTTAGAACCACTAATGTTTTCGTTTTGTTGCAGTGAGCTGAGATTTGGGGAGATTTAAAAGCAGAGGAAAAATAGTAATGTAGTGCAAAGAAAGAAGATTCAGTTTGCTTTAGTAATAATAACCAGGAGGGTACTTTTTCTGGCCCCCTTTTAAATTCTGTGTGGTAAAGAGAGGCTTAGTTTTATTTCTGACTCAACTGGAAGGTGTTGGTGCACTGGAGCACTTATGTGTGTGCCTGTGTGCATGCTTGCTCACTTGGGCGTGTGTGTGTGTGTGTGTGTGTGTGTGTGTGTGTGTGTGTGACTGTACAGGTAATGTGGAAGTCAGAGAATAATTCCTGGTATTGCTCTTCAGGTCCATCCCCTGATTTTTTGGTTTTTGTTGTTGTTGTTGTTGTTTTCTGGAGACAGGCTTTCTTACTTGGGTAGTCCAGGAGCTACCAATAAGGGCAGACTGACTGGCTGTGGAGCCCCAGGGATCCATCTTCCTTTCCCTCTGCTGTTATTACAAATGTATATGTCAACATGTTTGTCCATCTAGTTTTCAAATGGGAATCATGCAGACTGAACTCAGATCTTCTGGCTTGTAAGGCAAGTACTTTACTGACTGAGCTGTCTTCCTAGTCCACCAGAGGTGTTGTCTTCTACATGACAGAAGAACCGAATATAAACTGAGGGGTGAATATTAGCATCTCTTGAGATGTTTTTGACCAGTGAGGTGTTGTGATCAGCCAATTGTGTGCCTTTCTCTCTCCAACTCCATTTCCAGTGATGCCCTACTAATAGCTTGAAATTGACCACAGTGCTAATATGTATACTAAGAAAATTGACACTATGAGTCAGCCTACCCACCTCTGAATATACACAGGGAGCCTGTAGATAAACATTCACCAGCACACCACTTGTCCCTAGACCTTAGCAACATACAATGATGCTTTGTTTAAGGCCCCCTTTTTAGATGAACAAAACAAATTAGACTCAGGAGAACCGGGAGCCATTGAAGCTAGACTGTTCAGGTCAGGAGAGACAGCATTGGTAATTTAATCATTTCATTTTCCTTCTAACCAAACAGCTCACAATGGAAAGAAAGTTACACAGATCATGTATTGTACAGAGAGGAAGATTGGGATTAGAAACAAGTCTCCTGACTCTCTGGCTAGAGGATTAAAATATTTCATCACATTAATAATGTAAAGGTAATGTTTCAAAATGAGAAACAATAATGAAATTTGAACAAGACATATATTAGCAATTACAAGTGGCTCCCAATTAATGGTAGTTTAGTTGTGCGTTTCTGACATCTTGATGGTGTGAAAGCCATATGCATTCACTATAAATCATCCTCAGATTTTGACCCTTGATCTTTCTCCGGGCTAATGATATGGTGCTAAGATACCCTCTTGAGAAGATTGGCAGCATCAGTGAGCCGTAGTTCCTAGTTAGCCATGAAATCCTGAGAGTAAACATCCAGCACACTGCAGTGTGCTGAGGCCATTAAATTCTGATATTTGTTAGACTGCATTTATGAGATATAGTCTTGACTTAGGGCATTTTCATTTCACAGTACATTTGTCAAGGTAAAATAATACTGTGAGATGAGAAGCAGCTATAATTATGTTAATATGTAATATTTCCAATTATTGAATACCTACCATATTCTGGGCACAGAACTGGCAGCTTAAAGTAGTATCTAATTTAACCTCTATCACTATCATGTGTATTATGATTTCCACTTTACCCCTAAGACTCAAATACAAGAGAGGTTGTGTGATTTGTGTTCACAAAACTAATTCTGAGAAGAAACCGTGATTTAGATGAGGTACTTCTATTTTCACAGTTTACTCTTCTTCCTATGGCAGATTGCTTATTTATTTATTTTGAGGTTTTCGAGAGAGTCTCATGTCACCCAGACTGGCCTTGAACTTGCTATATAGTGGAGGTATGTGCTCATAGTTCATTTATGGCCATGACATTAGAAGGCTGAGATTGCACTTGAGTTGGGGGAGTGCATTTATTTATTCTGAAAATACTTTGGCTTGGGAAAAAAGTTGGCTTGGAAGGTGCAGGCAAGAGACTCAAGGGTACAAGGTCAGCCTTAGCTATATAGTGTGCTTGGGGTAAGCCTGGGTCACATGAGACCCTGTTGAAGCAAAATAAAACTAACTTAAACTGAACCAAACAAATGAACAATGAAGCTGAAAAAAATGAGACTTTTCCCTTAAACCACAGTGCTGTTTAGAAAGTGCTTTTTCCCCCATACAAACCTGTGCAGGAAAACAACCTGCCATTTTGTGAGGTTAGCTTCATGCTGCTGCAAATGTCCCCTGAGCCTGAGAGATGCCTGCTGTGTCCTGTTGCCTTGGTCCTGCTGTGAAAATTCACTGATGGAGAGTTGATTGCTCCACTGATAACCTACTATCTATCCATTTGGTTGATGTGTGTGCTCGTTGTTTATGTGGTTTACTGGAAAGAAATTTGACACAGCTTCTCTTTTCCATATAGGAAAGCAATCTCTCTCTCTCTCTCTCTCTCTCTCTCTCTCTCTCTCTCTCTCTCTCTCTCCCTCTTTCTTTGAAGGCTTTGTCTATAGCTGTATTCATATGTGGCTATGTATATGTACTAATTATCTAGTGAATCTCTCAGTTTCTAGTAGAAATTCCTAAGTGAAAGCAATTTCTCATGGATTAAATGCAACCTTAAAGGCTCATAGCACAGGGTAGATGAATGCTTAAAAAAATGTTATGTTGAGAATTGAACTCATGGCCCCATGCTAAGCAAGTGTTCAACCAATGACCGATATTCCTCAACCCTCTTACTTGCTATTTTGAGATGTGGTCTTCCTAAGTTGCTCAAGCTTCCCTTCAATTTGTTTTGTAGCCTAAGCAGGCCTTAGATTTGTGATAGTCTTGCCTTAGCCTCTTTAGTAGCTGGGATCACAGACCAGCACTGCCACACCCACTTTATGAAAGTGAAGAATATGCCTCCTTAAGAAAACTGATGGATTTTTTTTTTCTGAGACAGGTTTTATGTAAGCCAGTTTAGTTTTGAACTCAATACCTACCCAAGGATGACTGAACTCCTGATCTTCCTGTTGAGGTTATAGTGGAAGCTACATCATCTAGTTTTCTGAAGTCCTGGGTATTGAACTGAGAGCTCTGTAAATGCTAGACAGGCACTCTACCAGTCTGAATGACTTTTGTAGCCCCAGAATGTTTCCAAAAAGGCAACATATTCTTCAATTTTGGTAAAGACTAGTTTTTAGAATTTATCTCCAAATTGCACTGCCAACCGGAAATAGTTCAAGCAGGCTGCAGTGAGCAAATGAAAAGGCTTGGAAGCATATATTATCCTGCTGAAGCCTGGGACATGGAGGGCTGCAATGGGAGGGTGTTTAAGAACAGCTGAGTATGGAAGCAAAACTTTGGAATCAAGGGTAAAATGTGGATTCAGCTAGTCATATGATGCTATATTGGATGAATACAGGTACCCAAGAATTTGGGTAGGTGGAAGCTGATATGTCTATCTGGAGTCCGAGAACAACCTTTCTCTCTTTGCCAGTAATGTTCCAGTAGGCTAAGTATGCAGCTACAATAGGAGTATACAGTGAGTCCAGAGTTGAGAGTTGGGGAAATTTCCCCAGTTCATGATAGGATGTCTATTGGTGGTGGCCTTGTTCAGGTCTTCTTTAGGCAGCTGTCTCATTGAAGTCTTGTGGGTGAAGCTTCCCTGTCGTTTCTAGGAGATCCATCTTACAACTTTTCCTGCAGTCAGGTTGTTATGGAGCACTCTGGTAGCTATAGCCTTCTACAGGGAACTATCAAGTTATCTATTAAGTTGCCCAACAGAGTCTATCAGCTGAGTATATGAATGCATACTCCTAGTTCAATCCAGACACAGGACAGTATCTTGTTTCCTGTTCATCAACTAGCCAGTGAGTGTACTACAAAAGGAACAAATGCACTGGGAATTGAATGAGAACACTTTGGTTTCATCTTAGAAGATGGGAAAGGATTGTTTCAAGATGTGTAAGAAGGATAGGCATTTTGCTGGGGGCATGGAAACTTGTGGCTAGATTCTAAACACATAAATAAACATACACTTATTTAATGAAACCCTTAAAATTCATCAGAAATCTTTTTGGGTATACATTTATACATCTTTAAGCTGTTTTGGCTGAGTTTTAAAGTACCATGGTATTTCTGAGCTATTTTTGTGGTAATTAAATTTGTTTGGGAGATGGCAGGGCCTAAGTGTTTGAGAAATGAAATCTCATAGCCCCTTAATTTGTGAGGCTTCTGATTATCTTTTCATTCGGAGGGTTTAAAGTTCATTTTGGAGTCATAAATAAGGAAGAGATGATGAGACCAGATATATGAACCAAGGTGGCAGGCTTCATCCATTTAAGGAAATTATCTCCTACCCAGCTTTTTAGTTGCTTAAATCTAGTTTTATAGATCAGCCCCACTTAATTGTCCCTATTCCACTGGGGTAATCAGACACATTTCTCATTGAGGTTACGTGACTTGAGTATGTTCAGAGCTATTTGATCTGTATAGACACATTCTCTTGAGCCAGCATGATTCTTATTCCCTTTCTTTCTGTCACTCATGCATCCTTGGGAACCCCATTTGAGTAGACAGATTACTTGCTTATCGTGTATGCATTATTCTTTTCTGCTTTCTTTCACTTAAAATGTAAGGAAGTAATAATTTATTTAGATGTTGGGAGAATTTTTTTTAACTTGGGGAAACATAAACAAATATCTACTCTCTCTTTGTAAGGGCCCAACAACAAACCAAAGTATAATCCACCAGTCTAACATGACCAACTATGGAGGTTATTTGGCTTATTCAGAGCATAGGTAGTTAATGGTTGTTGGGAGGAGGGCCTCAAGAGACCTTGCCCCTCCCTGAGGATACATGAGCTAGTCAGTCAATGACTGCTCAGTGAGAAGCATTTTCTTCAGTGGTATAGCTGCTTGGAAATTTCTCAGGCTTCTGTATGTAAAGCCCCCACCTATGCTGTAAATAACCTCTCTCCTACATTCCTGCCAATAACCCTAATTCAACTCATTGGTTCATAAAGATGGACTTGGGGGAATTGTTTTTTTTTTGGCTTCTCATTGATTCCTAGAGTGAATTGCATAGATTTTTTTCATCCCCTCTTCCCCCTCCCCCCCAGCAGTAAAGTTAGTACAACACTATGTAACAAATTATGCTCAAATAAATGGCTGCAAACCTTACTCGTTCTGTGGTTCAGGATTCTGGATGAAGATAAACTGAGTCCTTCTCTTCAGAAACTCTCCCAGATTGGCTGGGCAGATGCACTTCTTAGATCACATTCAAGGTTATTGGTACAATTTATCTTCTTGTGGGCTATTAGATTGAAACCTCATATCATCAATGGGGTGTTGGTCAGAAGTCTTTCCCAGATTCCTTTTACATGTGTCCCACTGTAGAAAAGCTTAGAACATGGCATCTGGCTTCATGAGAGGCAAGAAAGAATACCCCAAGAAATCCAGAAGGAGGAGGCATGTCAATAAGATGTGTGACTTTGTAATCACAGAAGAGATACCCCATCACTTCTGTTGTATTTTGTTGATTACTATTTCCATTTCCCACTTAAGGAACAATTACTAAAGACAAGAGTGTAGATGTTAATAGGTGAGGACCATAAGGAATTATGTCATAAATTGCCTAAAATAAATAATAAAAATAAAGTACAAAATGGATAACACAGTACCTAACTGTACAAAAATAAAACTTACCAGTGTGACTCAACTACTAATAGGATGGATATGTAAGAGAGATGAAAAGTTCATGTCATTACCCTAAAGATACACATTTGCACTCCAAAGGCATTAGCTCAACTATGTTCATAGCAGCATTTTTCGTAAGCAAGAACCTGGAAACAACCTAGATGCCCCTCAACTGAAGAATGGATTAACAAACTGTGGTACATCTACACAATGGAGTACTACTCAGCAGTAAGAAAAAATAATATCTTAAAATTTGCAGACAAATGGATGGATTTGGAGAATATCCTCCTGAGCGAGGTATCACAAACCCAGAAAGATAAGCAGGGGATGTACTCACTCATTAGTGGACTCTAAACAAAAAGCAAAGCATTCCCAAGCTGCAAACCACAACCACTGAACGAACAGCTTGGGATCTGAAGCACCTTGGACCAACACCTTGGAGCCCATTACCTCCAGAGGAACACCTGACCCAGTCTTGATGTTGGTGTGAGGAAAGCGGATCTGCCTGGAGTGGATGCTGAACTAAGCCACCTTGGGACCTTGGGACCTCCTGCACTTGCTGGGGAGGAGATAAGGAGATGGGGAGAAGAGAGAGTGACTGGGAGGGGCTGGAGAGGGAAGGGAGTTTGAACAAGAGGATATATGGTTTAAAAAAATGAGTCTTTATTCATAATAAAAAAGGAAAAATAAACTGAAAAAAGGTCATGTCCAAACTCTTTTTAAATTTATTTTTAAAAGTTATATTATTGTGTATGTGTATCTATGTGTGGATATGTGCACATGAGTGCAGGTTCCCACAAAAGACAGAAGACAGCATTTGATCATGCTGGAGCTGGAGCTATACATAGTTGTCACCATTTACATTGACCAAACTCAACTCTGGAAGAGCAATATGTGCTCTTAACCATCCATCTCTTCAGCCCAAGCTCAAATTATTTAATGTATTGTTCTTTAACCTATAAACATCCATTATTTGCTGTCAATCCTCAGGATATACTCAGGATACCACTGAGAGGGGTGAAACTTTATTTATGAAGGCATTTACAGATTAATGAGGGTATATCATTCATCCTCTATATGCTCAAACACATCAAATTAATGAAGATGAGAACCCAGAGTGGAAAAAAGAACCAGTGTGGAAGTTTCATAATACAAATGTTTTACTACTATTTTTGGAGTTCAGTATTCCAGTAGTATCAACAATTTTTACTATGACTTGTTGGATATTTGGCAGGATAGTGGGTCATGAGAAAGACAAGCAGAGACTGTTGAAAGGAACAAGAATCTTTGCTTATTTTAGATTTATAGAACTGAGTTTTATTACAGATCACAAGGATACATAGAAAAATCAAGACATGGCTGGAAAAGGAGCAGCAGGCATAGGAAGCTACATTTTTATCACTAGGAATGCAGCTAATGTTCCTTGTCTCCTATGCCACTCACTCTATGAACTAAGTGATCAATGGACTAACCTTTCACAAGTAGTGACCCTATTAGCTATCCTGGAAATATCTGTCTCCCCTCACTCATGAAACAGAAGTAAAAGAAGAAACTTGTGGTCAACATCCAGCATCAGTAGAAAACCTGATGCATATACCTATAATTTTAAGATCAGAGTGTATGGTAGCAGTCAAAATTATTCATACTGATATGGCAGTGCATATGTGTACATGCTCACTCATGGATTATAATTGCATTGCATTTCTTTTAATTATCTTATATTTTGCTTCTGCTGTCATTTCAGTTACATTTTCACAAACATACTTCTCTCTTTTCCTGACAGTAGCTTGTACTTATTTCTGAGTCTAATTGTTTTTGGCATCCTTCAATTTCACATTCTTCAAAATACTGCCCATGAGATGTCATTTTCTAATGATTGATGAGTTCACTGATTTGCCAAGTTATTGTCACCTAGTTGAGTGCTTGGGTTTATTTATTAAGTGCTGGATGATATGAAAAATATTTTTTTGGATACAAGGGATGAAGCATGGTTTGAGCTCGTGACAGAGCCAATGACCATACCTAAAGCCTGTGTCATATTCTTCATATCAAGTTGACCAAAAGAGCCAATAGATGAAATTATTATTTCAAGTTATTGACCAATCTTCACTGTGTGAGAGCTGGATGTGTGGAGTCTTCTTCTTTTAAACAAGAAGATGTGTATTTTCCACCATGGTTTTGTTAGCCTGCTGTCAGTTCTTGGGATGATGGCAGTTCAGCTGAGTTATGACGGCCCCACAAGGGAATGCTAGTATTGCCTTTTCCTCTCCACTCCCACACTATCAAGTTCAGGCTTTTGTCTCTAGTGACAAAGGAAGAAGTAAGTCTCTGGCCTAGAAGACAGTTCTCCTAAGTTACAGAATTAATCTCAATAAATCATAGATTCTTTATCTGATATTGAAAACCCCAATCAGAACACATCGTGAACCTTTCTAAGGCATATATCAGTATTCTTTCCTGTAGTTTCCTGAGTTTGTCCATTTATGACCTAAGATACATTTTCTTCTTGCCTGTCCACCATTTGTAAGGATCTGGTTTTGTCTTGGACACTAAGATAATAGCTTACTTTAAATTTGAATATAAAATAAACCTTTAGTTTTCAGCATTTTTGTTAATTGAGATAAGTTATTTCCAGCTTCTGACTAGAAAAAATTGTGCCCCCTTTTCCCCTGCTGAGCAGTTTTTATAAGCGACACAGTCTGATGGTTAATATTTGAGTCACAACAGCAGCATGTATAGAATTACACTATAATTATATACTTATATATTTCTCACTAAATTGGCAACTACCTCCAGGTTGGAGTCCCATGTCACTTATTTATGTATTGAAATGCACAGAACAGTGCCTATATCTCCTAGCAAATTGCCAGCAAATGCATGTCCCCATGAACTTCCCCATTCAATCACTCATGCTCATGGTTTTTAATCACCTTAAGTCTTTTTTTCTTTTAAAAATGTTTATTGAATCTAAGTGACTCTGAGTGTATGTGTGTGTGTGTGTGTGTGTGTGTGTGTTTGCTTGCCCATCCATGTGTATGTGGAGGACAGAAGTCAAGACTGTTATCTTCCTTTATGGCTCCCACATTATGTTTTTTGAGACAGTGTCTCTCACTAAACCTGGAACTCTTCCTTTTGGTTATGCTTGCTGGCATTAAGCCTGTTGTGATCCACCTGTCTCTGCTCCCTGTCCCTCAGCACTGGGGTTATAGATGTTTATATACAATGCCTGGTTTTTAGTTGGTTTCTGGGGATTCCAGTTCAGTTCCTCATGCTTGTGCAAAAAGCATTTTAACCAAAGAGCCATCTTCATTGCTTTGTTAGTTTTTTCTTTCTTTATTTTTTTAAATTAGAAAAATAGTACAAAAAAAATCTCAGGGAAAGTGTCAGTAAATGATATGAAATTCCTCCTCCCTCCTCAGAGATGCAGGTCATGAAAGCTGAAGGGATCGATATTATTTTAGAAGATGAATGTTCACTGACCATGTTCTCATCTGTTTTAGACTCATTTTATGTCAGTTTCAAGTTTACCTGCCTGTATACACTGTCCTTGGCTGAGAATCAGGAGGCAAAGGCTTTCTGTACCCCCTGCTTTCTGTGTTTTCCATGAACGTGATTTGTGTACAGACTACAAGCCTTCTAATTCTTACTCTTGCTGAGCAAATGGAGCTGTAAATAACTCAACCTTCCAGACATGATTTGTTCCGGTCCAGACCCCTCTTTTTAGTCATCCTTGGTTAAACATCTAATTTTTTGTACGTGGCCTTTTTTTGTATTTGAGTTTATCAAATGACTTTATTATTCATTTCCCATTTTAATCAGGGAAGCTCTAAAATGTTTAAGGCTTTCAAAATGGAAGCATGATAAAATATCACACATCACTAATACAATCAAATTAGTACATGTGATTTGAAAGCTTATCAGTGCATTAAGGAGCTTCATTTGATCCTGTCTGTTTTTAAAAGGCCAAACACATTAATAAAATAACTGCAAAGGTTTCTTTATTCTTTTTCTTTTCTTATCAGTATAGTGTGAGAGTCTGAATCATGAATTTGGTTGAAGAATTCAGGTCCATAGTTTCTTGTCTACAATTCTGAAATTCTCTAGTTGCTAATGAGCCAAAGCTGTTTTATAACTTATTAAGAAAATTTCAAATGAGCTGCTGTTAATTAGAGTCTTAAAACTACTTTGAATGAATATTTTGTGGGAAAATATTAATATTTGATTACTGCATGCTGTTCCAAACCCTGTGGCAATTGTTATTTGATATAGATACTCTATATTCTTTATTATCTGCCAAAATGTAAAAAGGCTGCTTTAAAATATATTTATTCCTAAGGCTCACCAAAGTTAGTCCCTGTTGTGTTAGTATTCTGTATAAGCATTTGTATAAACTTTGTTCCCTGAAGTGTTGGCTTTATATACAAACATTTGTGTGAAACTAAATTTCACCATCTTTATATTGTTTTCAAATACTATTCAAAATAATTTCTAACTACAAAAGTATTTATGTCCGAAATCATGTCATGTCTTGTTGAAAACTAATATGAGTAGGCTAGAGAGATTTTTCAGTGAGTAAAAAGCACTTATTACATAAGTGTGTGAACCTTAATTCATAAACAAAACCCACATAAAAAGTTAGACATTGTTATGTGTATTTCTGTAACTCCAGTACTGTAGGGGACAGGAGGATTTCTGGAGTTTGCTGGCTGCTAGTACAGCTTTAGGTTCAGTGAGAAACCCTGTCTCAAAGGAATAGAGTGAAGAGTAATAGAGCAGGTTATTAGATATCATTCTCTGGAATTTCAAGTTGTACATACCCACATGCATGTGCATACTCCATGCACATAACACATTCACACACATACATATATAATATAAAGACATAAATAAACTAATATTGAAGAAAAGGAACTGGTATAAAGAACTTTGAAAACTCTCAATATTGACACATTCCCAAGCTTAAAAGTTAGTCTACTACTTTCATGGATATTGACAAAATGCACAAGACTCTTAGGTCTGATGGAAAGAACCTTATTATCCAATGACCAGTGAGCAGTTAGTTCTTGTTCATATCAGGATTTTCCTTGCTTTTCATGTACCACGGAAAAATGTGAAGTGGCTGGGGAGTGGGGGGGTTGTCATGAAGCCTTCTGTTTATATCACATTTGAGGAAGTCTGTATTTAGAGAATTTGAATCTTTTGTACCAGGCATCAAAAAACATGAACCACTTTGCCTTGTAGGGAGACATTGTCATTATTATTTAGACTTAAAAAATTATCTTCTGCTCTGAAGAGGGATGTTGTGTTTGTCATATAAGACAGCTTGCTGCCTGTCAAACTGCCTTCTAAACATTTATATTTGTACCCATATATAAGTGTTTATATCATCTTTGGTCAGAAATGTCTTTTTATTTTAATGGGCAGTAGTCAATGCAGAGAGTCAAAGTGCTGAGAATACATGACTGTTGAATGCTCAGCCATAATTGAGACACTTATCATCATCCCCAAGAATTAAGGGGCATTGTGGAATAGAGGGACAGAAGAATGTAAGAGCTGGAGGCATGGGTGAAGTGTGGTGGAACATTGTCATCCTGATAGGATGTAGCTGGTGCACTCTTGAATTCGGGGCAGCTGGGATTAACTGAGCAATATGTGCATTAGATTTGGGCTATTGACATTCCTTATGGAGGCAGGGAGCTCATGAGGAATTACTCCTATCCAAAGACTGATAGCCTCTTAACAGTTGTTGGGGATAGGAATGGGGGTTCAAGAGGTCCCACTTATCCCTGAGGATCTATAGGCAGTTAATGGTTGTTGAGGGATAGAGGGAGATGCATTTTCTTTAGTGGTGTAGAGTCTTGTAAGTTGCCCATGCTTCTCTAAATAACCTCCAACCCACTCTTATAAATAACCCCAATTAAAGAGTCATTTTTTGCTACCAAATTAATGAATGGCTAAATGAGTAAAATCTTACTAATTCAAATAAGTAATAAAACATCAGCAGAAAAGATTGCCTGCTATGCAAGCACCTTTGTAAAAGCAGGATATAACATAATCAGACTTATGGAGAATTGTCTTCTAACAGGAGTAAAAAGCAAAAGATAAATGAACTATTTATGTATTTTATATGTCACTATGTATTTTATATGTATCACACATAATAATTTTTAAATATATAACACAACATGCTATAATATACTATGACATTGTTTTATTATATATAATGTTTCACATATACACACATATGTGAACTGTGAGATACAGTTCATTTTAGTATATTTTTTAGTATTTTCCATAGATAACAAGTTGAAATGGAAGTTAAAAATAAAAACTACTGTAAAATAGCTTCTTTATATGTAGAATTATCTATTAATCACAGTAGAAAGATCCAAGAAAATGATGCTTGCTCAAATCTTTCTTCAGATGTCTGGGATCCATTCAGCACATGTTTGAAAGACTGTATAATTATTGACTTGCTCACTTGGTGGCATGTTTGATCTCATTAATCCAGACCTTTACAGATTTAGTCACTACGACCTTATTCACCTTTCAGCACCATGATAACATCTAAGAAAATGAATAGGAAGAAGGATTTGAGTTCCTCCCTTGGCATCCCTCAATGGACAGTGATTCAGAATATGTAAGCCAAATAAACTCTTTTATCCCCAAGTTGCTTTTGGTCATGGTGCTTCATCATAGCAATAGTAACTCGAAATAAAACAACTTCCAACTGAGGACTAATCCTTTAACACATGAACCTCTTTGGGGAGATACTTTATATTCAAATCACAGCAACTAAAGTAAGGAATATTGAGGAATAGTAGAAAAGACCTCTTGGTTTATAGTCAGGCAAGTACAATGCAAATGTTATATTTAATGCATATAAACATGTAATAGTAATGTATATAACATATATAATGTATACATGATTGAGAAAGAGGCATAGGATACTTCATTTATGTGAAAAGCATTTTATTCACATGAGTAGTAATCAAGCTGTCAAAAAAGGAAAATCTTAAAAATAATACCAATGTGTTTTCTGCAAATATATGATTTTAAAGTATATATGCATTATTAATACATAAATATGTTCATATTCTAAAAACAGAAGTGTCTAAGCTAAAGCATGGGTGTCTTATTTCTCATACACTCAGCATCCTCTCTCCAATATTTCATTTGACTCACAGGAGGTGATTAGTGTGGACAGTTTGTTGTGCATTCTTCCAGGCTAGTTTCTATAAATTTACATATATTAATATGTAAAAGTCCAAATATAGTTTTAAAAATCATAAATGGGATTATCCTGTGCAAAGTCTTATATATTCTCCCTTTTCCTTCAAAATTTCTTGGAGGTATTTCAACATTAGTATACACAAAATTGTTTCCATTTGGAAATCTGTTGCACAGAATCCATGGAATGGATATATCATATTTGAAACACATAATCTAAGATTATCTCTCAGGGCTGCTAAGTCTTTCATAGTTATTCTGGACACATGTCATGACTGCATTCTGTGCCAAATAAGATTCATAGACCAGCTACTGTCCATTTAGGTCTATAATCTAAGACAACTTTGACATAGCCATGCATCAGTTATGTACACTGGATACTTTTGAGATTATAATTTAAATACAATATTTCTTCCTTCCCTTTCCTCCATCAAAAACCCCTCCCAACTCCCCTTCATATTCATAGTCTCTTTTTTCCATTAATTGTTATTTAATGTATATATGTATATACATTCCATTGTTATTTAATGTATATATGTATATACATATGTAGTCCTGAATATAATCTCCTCAGTTTGTATAATGCTACCTGTATACATGTTTTCAGTGTTGACCAATCGGCCAACTGTGGAAAGTCACCTGTCCCATTCTTAGCTTTTCTCAGTTGCCTATAGTTTTTTGTTTAAAGTTGAGTCCTTTTGGGTTTTTCTCCATCCAGTTTATCATATTCATTGGTGCCATCCTTGCACAGCTCACATTTAGGCAGTCATGTTGGTGAGACTTTGTATATGTATCTTCTGATATTGCTAGGAGACACCAGTTCAGAGACAATTCTCTGATCTTCTGGCTCTTACAATCTTTCTGCTCCTCTCCTGAAATGTTCCCTTGGCCTTAGCTGCCAGAGTGTTTTGTAGATGTATCCATTGGGACAGGGTGGAGTGAGGCTCCAAACATCTTCCTTTTGATACATTGTGGTTTTTCCGTAGTGGTTTCCATCTGTATGCATGCTGTTTATATACTAATAGCAAAGTTTTGAGACCTTTTGTTGCAAAATTTAGTCTTCTAATTGTAGATGAAGGGAGCTTACTTAATAAAGAATAGGATGCTGATGAGGCCTCAAAATATATCTTCACCAGTTATTTATTAGTCCCAAAAAGAAAATTTAGACAGTGAGGAGAAAAAAGCTTTCATCAGAAGACCAAAACTAATATCACTGATACAGCTAAATGAGTACCTTATTCTCATAGCTTCAAAAGCTAGAGAAAGAAACAAGATCTGTCTGTCTGGTCAGATAGGTGTTACTTGGATCATATCACAAAGAAACATAAGATAAATTTGTATAAAGTGACACTGTGTGTGCTTCTTTGAAAATAATGAAATAAAAATATTGATGAAAGACAGATACACAAAGCAGGATTATGAACTGTTCCAAATCAATGTAGTCTAAATATACATGACAGCTCACACAGTGTAACCCTGGCAAGAATCTTGAACTAGAAAAAAATACTCTAATGTACATTGCCAAAACAACCAATAATGGAATATGGTCTGTGGACTAGATATTGCATCTATGCTAAAATTCCCACTTTCAGTAATTGTACTGTGCTCATGTGAGGTTGTATGTGAGGGAAAAACAGGTTGTCCCAAGAAGAACAGGAAATACACACCAAAGAATTAAAGAGGAAATAAGTCTATTGGCTGCAAATGCTTTAGGCAAAAAAGTATGTGTGCTGTGTCAGGATGAGTAGCGGAAGGAGTCCTGAGTTAATGTGCTTTCTTTCAATGTGGGCATGCCTATGTGAGGGACCCCAGTGTCTCAAACACATAGGAATGGCAAAGCCTTTCCTGAGTAAGGCTTGAGGCAAGTAAAGCCTTCCAGTGTTATGTGTTTCCAGCCTGAGATTGTTCCCCACAGAAATCCCTCCCTGTCCAGATTAGCTAAGGCTGCCTCCTTGTTCTGCTATGTACATTAACACATCCCCTCCTTCAGTTGTATATAATAAATACACATTCTTAATTCAGATGTATAAAACACGCTGAGTTTTCCAGATGCTCCTAGTGTGTCTTAATCAGACCACATAGTACACCCAGCCCCATCTTTTCTGTAGTCTGTCCTTATCACCCTGATCAGGTTAATTCCTAGAGCTGTGCAGGAGGAGGCACCTGTGTGTACTGATAGACTATGGTAAGGTAAAAGTAGCAGCTGCTTAAATATCAGTGGATATAGACATAAGTATCAGGCATGTGTAAATTCTTTCAACCATATTTGCAAGTTCTTTAAGAGTGAAATAATTTCAAGTGAATCCAAGAACATGAACAGAGACTCAAGTGCATAAATTATAGATGTGGAGCCATGTTCAACCACTTGCCTGCTTGAAGTGAGCTGTGCTGGTAGGACTTTGGGTGGAATGATGCTATTCAAATAGATTCTCCAGAGATAGTTAACATTCTTGTCTATAATCTAAGATAACCTTGACATAAGCATGTATCAATAATGCACCTCCAACTAGGAACTTCCCAAATACTCCCATTTCCAAAATACAAGTAGCTGAATAGCAGATAATTTACAGAGGTGGGAGAGAACTTCTATGTTTCAAGATTTTATTTATTTATATATTATGTATGTGAGTTTTTGCCTGCATATATGTCTAAGTACCACATGCATGCAGTGCCCACGGAAGCCAGAAGAAGGCATCAGATCCTCCAGGATCCAGGATCCTCTCCTTCCTCCTCCCCTTCCTCTTCTCCCTGCTCCCTCCTATTCCTTCTTCCTCTCCTCCTTGTCCCTGTCCTTACAGATGGTTTTGAGCTACTGTGTGAATATTGAGAAATGAACTCTGGTCCAGAACTTTAAAACGGCAAGTTGTTGTTTTAATAAAACATCATCTTGAATCAAGTGTGCCCCACTAATTCTTCTCCTGAGGCATTTCATTAAGTTGTGCTTTAGCAGAGAAACTTGCTGTTGCGTTTCATTTTTCACTGTTTGTAAAGCTGATGCAGTTAGTGAACAACAGAGCATGCCTTAAGTTTAGAAATACATAAAACCAAATTATTTTTAAAAGATCAATAATCTCTCTTTTATATCTCTGGATTGCTCCAAGAAACTGGCATGGCAATTATTTTAATGGATTTCTTGAGATATAATTCACAAACACATGTTTCATCTGCTTAAAAGTATACAATTCAATAGTTTTTAATATATTCCTAGAGGTGCAATGACAACCACAGTTCAATCTTAGAGCATTTCCATCGTTCCCTAAAGAAACCCTGAACCCATTAGTGGAAATCCCTATTCTCTTTTCTCCTCCTTGCCCAAGGCAACTACTAATCTACATTCAACATCTCTGGATTTGTGTATTTAAGATGTCCCATATAAATGAGACCCGACCCAACAATCCATGGGCTTTGTTTCTCGCTCCTTTTGGAATTTATGATGATGTTTTCAGGTTCATTCAGTTGTAGCATGTATCAACACTTCATTTCCTTTTATGCCAGGATCATATTGCATCATATGAACAGAATTTTGCTTTGTGCAACAAAATTTTGTTTATCTGCTTATCAGATAACAGACATTGGATTGTTTCTATTTTGCTTCTAGAACACTGGTTCTCAACCTGTGGGTCAAGACCTCTTTGCTGGTCTAATGCCCCTTTCACAGGCATCACCGAAGACTATTGGAAAACACAGATATTTGCAATGTGTTTCATGACAATAGTAAAATGATAGTCAATTGCAGTAGCAATGAAAATAATTTTATGGTTGGGGGTCAGCACAACATGAAAAACTGTATTAAAGGATTGTAGCACTAGAAAGATTGACAAGCATTGTACTAGAATATGCAGTTTATGGATATTGCTGTGAAGAACTTTGGGTATATATTTTAACTTTAACTTCCCTTGCATATATTTTGCAAACACACAAATATAGATAGCTTGATGACTGATTTATAGACAGACAGACAGATAGATACTAGAGGACTAACAGTGGAGCAAGCAACTGGATCATATGTGGATTCTACTAACATTGAGTAATTGCTAGACTCTTTCATACTGTACAGCATCTTTACATCTCCACCAGCAATGTGTCAGGGACCCAATCCTTGTTCTTTTAATGATCGTTATAACCATCCTAGCGGGTATAAAGTGGAATTTCATTGTAACTTGGATTTACATTTCCCTAACGGCTAATGATGTTGACCTTGTTTTCATATGCTTGTCAGCCATTTTAATATGCCCTTTGGAGAAGCATTTGTTGAAATCCTTTGCCAATCTTTTAATTGGGTTATCTTTTAATACATAGGTTGTAAGACTTTATATATTTTCCACCCATGTTTCTTATTAGATATGGAAGTGATGATCGTTGGAAATAGCAATTTACACAGGTTGGTTATCATTGGGCTGCCCCTTTTCCACTTAATATTTTTCTTGTATATATTTCAATTTTAGTAACAGTCTCAATTTTAAAAAAAGAAAAAAATTTTCCAACTAAAGTTATCTCTTGATGTCCTCAAGGTATTAGTTCCAGTATCCCCTACAGATATAAAAATTTATGGATGCTCAAGTTCCCTACATAAAATTGTGTTGCATTTGCATATAACCTATGCACAGTCTCTTGTATCATTTAAATCACCTGCAGATGACTTATAATACCTACTATAATGTAAGGCTGTGTAAATAGTTGTTATTCTATATTTTTTAGAAAATAATGGCAAGAAAGAAACCTGGATACAGTCAAGACAGAAGCAATTTTTTTTTCTTCTTTATTTTGTATTTATCAAAAAAACAGTAAAAAGAATTTAAAAATGCCGAAGAGTTAACAATAACTATACAGAGGATAATAATCATAAGCATGACTTATCAAGGGTGGAAATGCAAATAAGATTACTACATATATATTTTCTTTGTGTTCAGCTTTCCCTCTGAATTTTTTTTTCCATCCCTGTATATCCTTATTGAAGGTCTCTTCCCCCTCCCACCACATCTGATCATTTTTCTTCTCTGCAACTCCCCATCCCCTCCCTGGGCAGGGAGCAGACAGTCCTATGGTCACACTGGCCCAATAATGCTTGGCTCAGTCTTCACTCCCAGCCAAATCCAGTTTTGTCCCCCCTCCCTCAAGAGTGAGTCAGGTGTTCCTATAGATGGACTGGGGTTTGAAGGGTCAGTCCAGGGTGTTTCTGATCCCAAGCTGTTCAGTGGTTGTGGTTTGCTGCTTGGGCATGTTTGGCTTTTTTCTTGATTGTTTGTTTAGAGACCACTAATGAGTGAGTACATCCCCTGCTTATCTCTCTGAGTTTGTGATACTTCGCTCAGGAGGATATTCTCCAAATCCATCCATTTGCCTGTGAATTTTAGGATATCATTTTTTCTTACTGCTGAGTAGTATTCCATTGTGTAGATGTACCACAGTTTGTTAATTCATTCTTCAGTTGAGGGACATCTAGGTTGTTTCCAGGTTCT
>PVIH01016732.1:0-44519 GCA_004025045.1 Sigmodon hispidus
AAAAAAAAAAAAAAAAAAGGCTCTTATGTCCATTCCAGCGCCACAAAAAAATGATAGGTTGTAACCCCTGCATCACTATTGTAAAGACTAAGAAAGTTGCAACATGTGTGTGTGTGTATATGTAGACAGTAAGACAGAATGAGGGACAGAACAAACCACGTACCATATGGTCTAGAAGGTCTAAAGTAAACATTGGTCATTCTTGCTTTAAACCACAGTGTTAAGAGACTGCAAGTTCACAGTATTTCTGTATAGCAGGTACATCATGCTTCCGGTCAGAGGCTCTGGCCTACTTCATCAATCCCCTAATGAAAGACAGAAGGTTCCCAGGAAGCATTAATTGATCCACTTAAAGCTATACACTGAACACTTTGTAAAGCATTCACACATACAAAATCCAAAGACTCAGGCTCTCCATTCATCCAGCTACATAAATCATCTACTGTGTTGCTGTGATGTTTTCAAAGAATGATCTTTTCAAAGCCAGGATAGCCCATTTCCAGCTATCCATGTCAGTGGGGAAGAGGAATACACCGAATAATGAAGCCACAAGTCATCTCCACATTTAATTTTAGTAGTTGCTTCCAGCCCACGTGAAAATTTCCTACCACATGTGCCACCATTCTCCCTGACCTCCTCTCTCTTTAGTGGGGTGAAATTCCTTCAAAGGTGCCTTCGGCAGGGAGGAAAGAAAAGTAAGATTTAAAGGAACTGTAGATTGGCTAATTAGTCTTTGAAAGAGGAAGCCTTGCTTGGCTTGGTGTGGTGAGAGAGGGCAGGAGAGAATTATAGAACAATATTCTAATTCATACCAACACCGCATCTGCTCTTAAGCCTTTTCTAAATTGGCCAGTCATGTCACAGGCTCCTAATTCTGAGGCCCTGCCACAAAGATACATGGAATAAATGATAAAAGAATCATACACAAAGTACCAAATCCTTTTCATTCAGCAACCAAATATTGTTATACGGGTACCACCAAATGCACGAGCTATGCATACAGAAATGTGTGTACGCTTACAGCATGTGAATTTATATTAATTTTCCATTTATGCAGTTACTATGCTTTTGAAATATTATATGCCCTGAAAAAGCAACAGAGCTAGCCTGACTGTAGTTTTACATAATTATTACCAGCTGGAGTCTTGCAGACTTAGAACTTGGTTTATTCATCTCAGGTGACTTTCTTGCCTTTTTTTTTTGGTTAAGTTTTGCTATTTTGTTGAAACAGAGTCTTACTCTCTAACCTGGACTAGCAATTCTCTTGCCTCATCTTCCTAAATGCTAGGATTATAGGTGTGAACTCCCAGGCTCAGCTTTCCTATCACCCCAGTGCTTCAGAGGTAGAGACAGGAGAATCACCGCAGTAGCCCAGGGCAGACAGGAATACATAGCAAGGACCCAATCTCAATCTCATTGGGGTGTTGCTGGACTTTAATTCTAGTGCTCCAGAGGCAGAGGCAGGCAGATCTCTATGAGTTCAAGGCCAGCCTCGTCAACAGGGAGAGTTCTGAGACATCCAGGGCTATTCAGAAAAACCCTGTTTTGAAGAGAGAGAGAGAGAGAGAGAGAGAGAGAGAGAGAGAGAGAGAGAGAGGAGAGGAGAGGAGAGGAGAGGAGAGGAGAGGAGAGGAAAGAAGAATAAAGGTAAGAAAACAACAAAACAATTTTAAAGAACAAGCAGCCAAACCAACAACATGACAATTGGCCGAGAAGCTGAGACTTACCGAGTTCTCCTCTGAACTCGTTCTCTGTAAGCAACATTTGGGACAGAGCTGAGAACATCTGTGCTGAGAGCTACAGGAAGTCTTCCCTCTCTGGCTGTAATTGATGTACTCTTGTGAATGTCTTGGAGGCATGCCACCCTTGAGGAGATAGAGCACAGCCTTCCGACTGCTTGCTTTATCCCTATCCACCATAGGTTCTGTGATGAAATCTAATTCCTCGTCTTCAAAGAGTTCTGTATACTGATAAATGTACTGAAGGAGTTGGGGAAGGGGTCTTTCTAACTGGGGTTTGAAGTGTAGATTGGAATTTACTTGGAAGGGATAAAATGGAGGAGGCAAGGGAGGAAGGGACGGAAGGAGGGAGGGAGGGGAAGGGGGAGAGGAAAAGGATTTTCTTTCCTCAGGCTTCCCAAGGTCTCAGGGTCCCAGGGCTCCTAGATAAAAGGCTAATAATGTGATATCTCTTGTCAATCAAGTACTTGCCTTGCAAACATAAAGACCTGAGTTTGGTCCCCAGAACCGTCATGAAAAAAACAGGTATGGTTGCCTGCCCTATAACCCCAGCACTGAGGAGGTAGAGCTCACTGGCTGGCCAGCCTAGCCAATTTGGAGACATCCAAAGCATTGAGAAACCCTGTTTAAAAAACCAAGGTGAAAACAGCATGGGAGATTGTCCTATGGGCTGCACGTGTATGTGCACACAAGCGTCTGTGTATGCACAAGCTCATTCTTTTGCAGGGTTTTGTGTTCATCCTCAGCAAACCGGGGCACCCATCTGAGCCCAGTGTTTGTGATCTGGGGTCTTACCACAAAGGCATTCTCTTCTTGCTTGGACTCTGCATTCTCCTAGCCCCCATTTGGGGTTGCCCTGTGTCATTCCTCCACAGAAACTAACCTGATCTCAATCCAGCTTTATGGAGGCGCTCCAAGGATCAGCCTTTGCTTCTTTCTCCTCCTAGTGATACCTCCACAGACACAGTTAACAAGTCCACTCTGGAGCCTCACCAAGTGCTCCAAGCCATGTGTCTGGCCACAGGCTAACCTAAGTGCTACTAGGCATGAGCTGAATGGCTGTGACATAGCTTGAATACGGAATATGCCTCACAGGTTTATGTTTGATTGCTTGGTCCCCAGTTTCTAGAACTACTATGGGAGGGTGTAAAAACTTCACATGGAGGAGGAGACAGCAACATGCTTATTACACAAGCATAAGGGTGTAAGTTCAATCCTCAGGACCATGTGAAAAAGACCAGCCATGACAGTGGACAGTTATCGCTCCCGGACTGAAAAAGTAGAAACTGGAGAAACCCATAGGGTTTCATGGCCAGCCAGCCTAGCTGAATCAACAAGCTCTAGGGTCGAATAATTTTGTCTAAAAAAACTAAGGCAACCATGTTGTCCTCTGGCCTCTACTTATATATGCACATGCACCTCATATACATGTTCAGCTGCCCTCCCACCCACAGGAGACATGTATGTATGTATAATTTATTAAGCCAGATCATTTTGAATTAGTAACAGCAGGTGAATCATACCCGAGAGGCTGAGAATCCAGTAGTCGCTCAGTCCTTGAGGCTCAGGGACTCTGTACCTGGAGTGTCTCCTCACTGGCTGTCTCACAGCAGAGAAGGTCTACAATCTAGTGGGTTTTCTATCCTCATGGCCAAGAAGCTTAGCAGTACCAATCTGATGCAGAGCTGCAAGTTTCTTGGACAGCCATTGGTCCTTAGTCAGTAACAGAAGCCTGGAAGTTCTGGTTCTGGTGTCAGCAAATAGAATGAGCAGTAGCAACAGAGCAGATCAATTTATTCCCAAGAGGGAAATCCAATCCAGCAAAAGACAGTAACCTGCCTTCTGCCATGCCCTTTTTATGCTAACAGAAGGCGAGATCTTCACTCAGGGTGGGTCTTTCTGCATCAGTTAAGGGTTATCAGGACAGTTCTTCAGTTGGGGCTTGTTCTGTCAGGTGATTCTAATTTGTGACAAGTTGACATTAAACTTGTCATTATATGGCTGTATCTTTCCCTAGCCCCTTCCTATAATTCCACTCTTTACATCCTATTCACAGTGAGATGAAAAGGATCCTCTGCCTCATTTTCAGCCACTGTGGTAATCTTCCCAAGCACACCAAGGTAAGCTGCCATGGATTAAGCCCTCCAAAAACTAGGAGCCAAATTAAATTTCACACCACCCCCCACTGTTTCTGTCAAGAATTCAGACAAGTCGTGACTAGATAATAACTAATATAGTCTCTTTTGCCCAGGCTACAGCCTAACTCTAAATGCAATCACACTGGCTGCCACCCAGTGTCCTGCTACTGTGTGACTGCCTGCTGGATTCATGGAGGATGACTCATTCCAGAATTCATAGTGGAAATGAGGGATGCCTCAGCCATAATACCTGGAGCTAAGTCACACTCATCTGCAGCTCCATTGGGCACCCTCTCAGATGCCTCAGTGTTGGCAAGTCCATCAGATTTCTGGATAAAGTTATAATGGAGCCTCATAGAGAAGGAAAGTGAGGGCAGAGTCAAAGAAGCAGCGTTGTCTTCAGCCTGGGATAAGATATAATAACCATGGCAGAAGAGGATGAGTCAGAGGGCGTGGAATCACTTTTCCCCTTTCTTCTGGATGGGTAAACTTCACAGTTCTTGCCCCTAACAATCAGGCAGCTGGGTCTACCAAGCCATCTGCATTTCTAACACAAGGCATGCATCTGCTTGGGGGTGGAGACACAGGCATCAGGATGATTGACTGCTGCATAGCACTGCTCACACTAACATGCTTTCCTAATGGGGCTGATTTGCCACTGCACAGGATCCACAGGCTGCCCGTCTGTGTCCACATATATAGTATTAGTGCTTATTAGTATACTTATTAGTGCTCATTAATAAGGGCCAGTTCTCATCAAGGGCACCCATGATTCCCACAACCAAATACCATGTCTGTGTGGAATTCCCAGTGAATCTCTCCAAAGACTAAAGACACAGACAACAGTCGGATGCTGTCTCTTGTGTCCAGTGACTCTAAGGAAGACCTATTGTCACCATGCTGTTCACTGTGTCCCTGTGGCCCATTCTCCTCAAGCCCTCACTATCTTCTTCCTTGTTCATAATTATGATTTCAATGTAAATCGCTCCCTTACATGTGTTTGAGTACTTGGTTCCCAGCTGCGGTCACAGTGTGGAGTTTTGGAGTGTTTGAGAGGTAGAAACTTACTAGAAAAAGTTGATCGTAGGAGGGTAGTGGACCCCCGAGGTTTGATATAGTCCAACATTACTTCCTGTCTGCTCTATGTTCCCTACTTCCTGTCTGGTCTGTTTCCTGTCTGTCCCCTACTTCCTGTCTGGTCTCTGTGTTCCATCTGTTCCTACTTCCTATCTGGTCTCTGTTTCCTGTCTGTTCCCTACTTCCTTCTCTGCCCTCTGTTCCCTGTCTGTTCTCAGACCCTCCCTTTCCTGTTGGCTCTCTACTTTCTATTCTGTCAAGATCTAAGACATTTCAGCTGTATCTCCCAGCGCCATGAACTCCATCATGACAGACTGTCCCTTCTTGAACCATGAGGCGAAAGGGCCTTCTTTCTCTGAGTCTTCTCAACCTTCCTAATGCTATGACCCTTTACTACACTTCATGTTGTGGTGACCCTCAGCCATAAAATTATTTTCGTTACTACTTCATAACCGTAATTTTGCTACTGTTACAAATCATAATATAAGTATCTGTGATTTCCCACGGTCTTAGGTGACCCCTGAGAAAGGTCATTCAACCAACTCACAGGTTGAAAACCACTGCTTTAAATTATTTCTTGATCAAGTAATTAATTGAATAAATATCCCTTAATATGTACCTTGCCTTCAGCCCTCCTTCCCTTGCTACATGTGCCACACCCATCATCATCATCTAACCCAAACCTTTGTCTATTTCTTTTTTTTTTTTTTTAACACTTTTATTTATTTATTTATTTAATTATTTAATTATTTGCCTTGGTGTTTGCCTGGAACTGAAACTACAGACGGTTGTTAGCTGCCATGTGGGTGCTGGGAATTGAACTCGGGTCCTTTGGAAGAGCAGACGGTGCTCTTAACCGCTGAGCCATCTCTCCAGCCCCCTTTGTCTATTTCTTAATGCCTCTCCATAGGAACCCTCAGCTTTTTAGTGTGCCTTGGCTCCAAATGACCAGTCCCTTCCACACTACAAGCCACTGTCCATATTGGTCCCTTTCCATTTCCCACATGTACTGCTCCACACCTTTCTCTCCACCTGAAATGATTTCCATCCTTCCATCTCCTGCTCTATTCTTTCATACCTTTCAGAGAGAGTAGTGCTGGTTTGGAAAAAGCTAGAATTAACATAGAAAAGCAAGGACCAGGGCTTAAGAATAAAAGATTCTGTAGCTCAGCACTTTAGCACTCAGAAATGTGGTTCTCTTGAGCTTAGTGAATTCCAAGGGAACTCTAAGAACTTAATAATGAAATGTTTCAAGAATAGAATATCCCAGTGAGGGGCTAGGGACATGGCTCTATAATAGAACATTTGCCTGGAATCCCTACTGAGGAGCCAGAGTATGGCTCAGTGGTAGAATGCTTGCCTAGAATCCCCCACTGAGGGGGCTGAAGTGTGGTCCAGTGATAAAGCACTTGCTTAAAATCCCCGAGTTATGGGAGTGTGAGCGGGGCATAGCTCAGTGACAGGGTGCTTGCCTAGATCCAACCCCCTCCAAGTGAGAGGCGAGCAGTGGATATGGCTCAGTGGTAGAGTGTTTGCCTAGTGTACATGAGATCTTAGGATCAACCTTCAGTATCTGTACTATAGCTTGAATTCTAATTGTTTTTAATAATAAAAAGCTGGAGCCAGATATCAGGGTAAATATCAGATATAAGAGAGACAAAGGAGCAAGCCACAGCCACCTCTTTCCTCTATAATTTCTCAGACCAAACAGAGGAGCTCCAGTCTCTTCCCCTGGTATATTCCTCTCTCTGCCCAGCCATATTACTTCCTGTCTCATCTCCCTAGTGCTGGGATTAAGGTATGTGCCTTCCATGTCCTGAGACCAAAAGCATTAGATCCCAAATGCTAAGATTAAAGAGGTGAGCCTCCACTGCCTGGCTCTGATTCACTTTTAGACTGGATCAGTCTCATATAGCCCAGGGTGACCTTGAACTCCTGATCTTCCTGCTCCAGCCTCCCAAGTGCAGGGATTAAAGGTGTGTGCCCCACCACTGCCTGGCCTCTATGGTTAACCTGTGGCTAGCTCTTCTCTCTGATCTTCAGGCAAGCTTCATTTGTTAGGGCACAAACAAAATATCGCCACAAGTAAAATAAAATAAGATAAAAGTCAAGCACACAACAGCAAAAAGAAGTCTAGAAAACACCCAAGTTAAGATCTACATCTTCAAAATTTGAGCACAATATCCAATTATACTTGACAATCTATAAAGCAAACATGCTGGCCAATCAGATGGCAGCATTAGCACAGTCTTCAGTGATCAGACACAAATTGAATTTTCAGTTGCTGGTATTTGCAGAGATAGGGCCCAAAGCTTCTTACTGTAGCTTGGTGTGGGTGGGGAAAGACTGAGAAGAACACCAGGACAAATTGGATAGAGGCATAACAGAATCCTCTATGGGTTTGGAACTACCTAGTCTTATATAAAACAAAAACAAGACTCTTCTCATTCAAAGACCTGAAAAGATACCTCCTTTTTTTTCTTTTTGCCAATTTTCTAAAAGGGTTATAGAAAAATCCTGCCTCTAAACCCAAAAGGGCTCCAAAGAAGTATGATTTGTGTTGAGCTAGGAGAGATTTTAGGTGCTAAGTCTGGAAGGCTTTCACCACTTAGAATAGGAAACATATGGATTCATTAAGCATTCACTGTGCCTCACATCTGGATTTTCAGCTGGGTACAGGGTTGTCATAGTTAGACTTTCTATTGCTTTGATGAAATACCATGACCAAAAAGCAAGTTGGGGAGGAAAGGGATTCTTTGGCTTACACTTCCACATTGTCGTTCATCATTAAAGGAAGTCAGGACAGGAGCTCAAACAGGGCAGGAACCTGGAGGCACGAGCTGATGCAGAGGCCATGGAGGAGTGCTGCTTACTGGCTTGCTCATCATGGCTTGCTCAGCTTGCTTTTTATAGAACCCAGGACCACCAGCCCAGGGATGGCACTACACACAATGGGCTGGGGCCTCCTAATAAATCATTAATTTAAAAATGTCTGGCTTGCCTACAGCCAGACCTTCTGAAGGCATTTTCTCAACTGAGGCTCCCTCTTCTCTGATGACTGTATCTTGAGTTAAGTTGACATAAAATTAACCAGGGTGCGGGGGTGGAGAAGGTGGCTAGAAGACAGACAACCTTGGGTATCATCCTCAAGCATGATCTCTCAAAGACCTCTTCTTATTCCATTTGAGACATGATCTCTCATTGTCCTGAAGCTCACCAAATGGGCTGGATTGGCTGGCCAGTGAGTCCAGAGCTTGTCTTCACCTCCCCAGTTCTGAAATTGCAAAGGAATTACCACCCCTGTTTTTTGTTTCTGTTTTGTCTATTTGTGTTTACATTATGGCTTTTGGTGATTAGACTCAAATCCTTGAGTTTATGTGGCGAGGACTTTATCACTGAGCTGTCTCAGCCTGAGTACAACCTTCTTAATGTCTTGGGCTACAGTCTCAACGTCTGTAAATCTACTTCATTGTCCTGCCTCCTTTCTCAGGTGCTAAAATTATAGGCATGAGCCACCATACCTGGATGGGGTTTGAGGGTAATTTCCAGACTGCCAACTACTTTCATATCAAAGCAGCCTGGAAAAAAATACTCTACTGGTATACTACAGGGATCAGTTTTGGGCTTATTTTGTTAAAAAATATTTGATGCAACCAAACTAAGGATAATGGGATTTGCCCACTCACTCCCGTGGTACTTCATTTCTTCCATAATTCCCATCTACTAAAATCTACTGAAGAAAGCTTAAAGGCCACTTACACTGGGGTGTCCACCTACAGCTAGCCCCATAACCTTGAACATCAATCCTTCTAACTGTGCATCATGGAGTCTCTTCCTCCACTTCCTGTTCCACCATGTTTGCTATGATTGTTATTTTTAATTGTCAACATGACATAAACTAGAACCACCTGGGAGAAGAGTCTCAATGTAGCTCTGTGTAGATAGGACCAAGCTGTGGGCATGTCTGTAAGGGATTGTCTTGATTGTCTTAATGTACATGGAAAGACACAGCCTGAAACTTGGTGGCACCATTGCCCGTCTTTGAACCCTGAACTATATGAGTAGAGAAAGCTGGCTGAGCCCTGAGCATGTGCACACTCATTCTCTCTCTATTTGACTATGGATATGACCAGCTGTTTCAGGGATCCTGCCTGCTTGATGACTTTGTCATGATGGGCTATAAAGTGAGATCATGGGCCCAATAAATTCTTTCCTCTTTAAGTCATTGTCTGTCAGGATATTTTATCAACAGCTACAGAAATGAAACTAGAGCATACACCTAAGTCCACACACCTAAACCTGTATGAGAAACCATTGTTTCTTGACTAGGAAAAACAGATGAGCAAAACAAAACCCCCCCACATCCAAATGCCTTTTCCCTGTATGGAGCTGGTCCTTCCCCATGGTTTCAGGTTCTTCTCTTTCCTTAGAGTTTTTGCTCTACTCATTTTCTTCATGATTATCAGTTTTCAAAGTAGCTCCTATCTCTAGACCTTTGAGTCATGAACCCTTTGGGGATCAACTAAGATCATTGCAAAACACAGATATTTACATTATGATTCATAACAGTAGCAAAATTAGTTACGAAGTAGCAACAAAGTAATCTTGTGGTTGGGGGTCACCATGACCTAAGGAAATGTATTAAAGGGATGAGGTATCCAGAAGGTTGAGAACCACTCTAGATACATGTTTTCTGATGTACCCCGACTCTGTGAGACTTTGATTTTCTTCTGATTAGCTTTTATTGTCAACCTGATAAGAGTCACCTCAATAAAGCTACCCTCACTTGAAGAATTGCCTCTATCAGAGTGGCCTGTGGACATATCTGTGGGGCTTTATCTTGTTTGCTAATTGATATCAGAGAGCGCAGCCCACTGTGTGACTGGCACTATCCCTACGCAGGTGAGCCTGGGCTGTAGGAAGCTTGCTGAACAGGAGCTTCAGAGCAGGGAAGGAAACAAATTTCCTCCATGGTTTCTACTTCCGGTTCTTGCCTTGGCTTCCCTCCATAATAGACTGTGTAAGATAAAACAAACTCTTTACTCCCCGCTCCAAGTGTTTTGATCATGGCATTTTATCACAGCCACAAAAAAAAAGCAAACTAGAACAATCCTACCCCTGAAATCCCATAACATATCCTAGAACATCTACTCTTCTACCCTGTAGAGCTTGTTCTAGAAGGTTCTAGCAGGGTGGGGGGGTTGACTTTTTGTTTATCCTTGGCTGAATATCTGTCCTCCTCTGTTGGAAAAGGTTATCTGCCAACAGCTAGCATCAGACCCTCAGGAGGGTCACACATGGAGAGGGAAGAGACACCTGCCTAGTGAGCCAGATGAACCAAGCCAACCCTGGCCATCTGAGTAGCAGATGTTGCTGTCAGTTCCCCCTTACATCATGCTCTCTTATCTTAATGTAGGGTTCAAGGCAGATATCACCCGCAGAGGGGAACCTTCCTTCATTCTCCATTCTATCACACAGATCTAATAGATGACCTGTTTCCAGAAAACACAATTAGTTATCACATATAGCATATGCACACTGTATGGTATTTGTCTTTGTCTTGGCTTTGTTGTTGTTGTTGTTGCTGAGACAAGGTCTCATTGAACTTCCGATCCTCCTGCCTCCACCCTCCATATGCCAGGATGACAGATATATGCCATCACACTAGGCTTAAGTAAGGTTTGTTTTGTTTTATATTGTTTTGATGAGATCTTATGCTACAGCCAAGTCTAACCTGGAACTCACTAAGTAGCTCAGGCTAGCCTTGATTCATAGCCACCTGCCACAGCCACAGCCTCTGGAAGAGTGTGGAGATGATTTGTGTGAGCTACAGGACCAATTTGTTATTGTTGTTTTATGTGTACGTGTGTCTTGTGCTTTGGGTGTTTTAGTGAATGTTTTTTATTATGAATAAAGTCTCATTTTTTATCGTTTTAGTGCATTTTTATGTATTTATTTTGTGTAATAGAAAGTGGAGAGAGTGTGTGTGTGTGTGTGTGTGTGTGTGTGTGTGTGTGTGTATGTACCACAACACTCAAGCACAAGTCAGGACAATTTAGGGCAAATTCTTTGCTTTCACTTTGTGGATTTCAGAGATGGAGACACTCAGGGCATGAGTCTTGGGGACAAACACCTTTACCTGAGAAGCCATGTCACCAGCCCCTGTTTGATGTGCTTTCACATAGGCTCGCAAGCTGGCCTCAAATTCACTATGAAGCTAGACTGGCTCTGAATGACCGATTCTCCTTCCTCTACCTTCTCAAGTACTAGGATTACAGGTATGCACTATCATATTGGACATACTTGTTATGTGTCTGTGAGCTCTTTGAAGGCAACAGCAAGAGTCTTGTGCATCTTTAAACCCTGGATGCAGAGAACAGGGCTGTCAGAGAAAGCACATTCAAACGTGTAGGAAGCTAGGTGGAAAGTTGTGGGAGTGGAGCATATATTTTGGAAAACCTAATAAGAGCTTCAGGCATTTTTGACAAGATAGAGTGATGAACTGACTTTAACAAGATAAAATTTAATTGGAACAAATGTAAGGTTCTGCCCTTGGGTCCAAAAGGCACAGGTGTGGGGAGATGGAGCTGTGTGGAGTTGCAGTTTATATGAAAAGCCCGGGGAGCTAGGTTGTCAGGATGCTCAATGCAGGTCAGCGGTGTGATCTGACTGCCAAAAACATCCATGTGATCTTAGCTCACACTAGCAGTGCAGTTTTAGAAATGAACGTTGTACCAGCAATCGAGAGTCCTGGGTTCCTTCTTGGCTTCATATCTGGGGACTGAGGGTGGTGGGAGGAGGAGTTGGGGGTGCTGCATCAATCAGATGGTAAAGCACTTTGCAGAAATAGCAGATAGAGTTAAAGTTCAATACAAACAGGAAATAACACAGTCTATTAAGCCTCCAAAAAGCATCTGAGTCCTGGCTACATTTTTTTAATACTTCCTTTTACTATTGTTGCCCTTTTATTTTTATTATATTTCATTCATCTGTGTATTTTGTGTATGTATCTGTGTGTGTGTGTGTGTGTGTGTGCATGGGTGTACACTCACACAAACATGCATACAGGCGCAAACGCATGCAATGGTGCACATGTCGAAGTCATACAGCTTATATATGATACCTAGCACAATCCAAAAGTTCATATACTCTATTTTAATTTTATAATATTCCTTTTTTTGTTTTGTTTGCTTGTTTATGGAGCTGGGGGTTGAATCTAGGACCTTGAGCACAACTCAGCGAGTATTCTAACACAGATCCACACCCTCAGACTCTCACTGGCACATTCTAGAGAAGCCTGCTACTGCTGAGCCACACCCCTGCTCCCTCACTTTAGGGCAGAGGGGGAGCTCTGGACAAGCATTCTACCACTGAGCTAAGTCCCCAGACAATTGAATGAGTTTCAAACTATCCTCCTCTGAGTTACCAATTACAGTCCATTTTCACTCATCTAAAAATCATAAACAGTAAATTAAGTTGCATTTTACTCCTTTACTACTTCCCAGGGAGTCTCCCATTTCCCTCCCCCAAATTCAAAGCCATACTGAGTATGTACACACAAATTCTCTAGCCACTTGCCCAATGAGCTACAAAATTGCAATTTAACTTTTCTAAATTCTCCCTAATTCCTATTGCAAGGCCCCTTTCCTCCCTCATCCTCCGCTTCCATTTTATAAGTATCTGTAAACCTGATCTTACCAATGTATGGTTAACCCACTGAGCTGGGTTTGGCTTTCCCTTCCTCTTCTCGGGTTCCTTGTTGTGGCATTTAAGGACTGGCCCCCGGTTTATTAAATCTGTGACTCTTTCACCATGGAGCGGTCTATCGAATCCTCAGAGGTCGTCACTCATCTATACTGACATCCAATGGGTTGCTCCTGACCCTACTTCTAGCCTGAAACGTAGCCCAGTAAGAGTGAGAATTGTGCTTCACTGTGCATAATTGTTCTTCTGATTTCTGTTTGGATCAGCTAATGTTTCTCGAAGTCTGGTGCCCAAGTGAGCAGCACCACTGTAGTGTGATAATCTGTTTTCACCTCTGTTACTGTAGAAAAATATTCTGATCGAAAACAACATAGCGTTAGATTCTGTGGGAGTCCGTGTCTTAATGGAATTAGTGGAGCATGATAGAACATGATACTCTCCTGTATCTTCAATTGACCTCCATACATGAACAGGAGTGCACCCCCTGCCCCCACCCTCCCACACACATATGTGCACACTATACATATACGTGCCACATACATATTCATACACACATAGCACAGCACACTTCTTACAACATTAATAAAGTACACTTGTGGTTGTGCTGTCCAGATATTTCCAGGTAGATCCCTCTGAATGTGGGCAGGGTTGTGCCATTGAGCTAGGTTCCTGGACTAAATAAAAGGGATAAAAGGAGCTGAGTGCTGGTATTCATTGCTTTTTGCTCCATGTTTGTGAGTATAATGTGACCATCTGCTTCACATTCCTGCCGTCATGATCTCCCTGCCGTGATGGACTGTACCCTCAAAGTGTGAACCAAAATAAACTCTTCTTCCCTTCAGTTGCTTCTTCTCAAGTCTTTGGTCACAACAGGGAGAGAAGGAGGTGACTTAGGACCATAGAGGACTCAGTTCCTCTTTGCAGAGTTATGTCTGCAGAGTTCAATTGACTACTGTCCACAAAGTACTCCATCCTCTATCTGCTCAGGTGTTCAAAGGTCTTGGGGAGGTCTATCACTCACTGCCTTTGGTATAAAAAGTGTCCTTGTTACATTTAGCTTCTGCTGTCAACCAGACACAGGCTAGAGTCATCCACGAGAGTCTCAATGTGAGGATTGCCTAAATCATATTGATCTCTGGGGATGATTGGCAGGGGGATTGCCTTAACTGATGATTGGTGTAAGGGAGACCAAGCCCACTGTGGGGGGCACTATCCCTAGGCAGGTTGACCTGGACTGTAGAAGAGAACATGAGCTTTTGACAAGGCCAGACAAGCCAACAAGCATATTCCTCTATGGTTTCTGCTTACATTCATGCGCTAATTTCCTTCAGTGATGAACTGTGACTTAAAAACGTAAGACAAATAGATCCTGTCCCTGCTTAAGCTGCTTTTGGTTAGAGTATTTTTATAACAACAACAACAAAAGCAAAATGAAATAAGAGGAACTGAAGAAATACAGGAGGAATCAATGCTACCTTGCTCCTGCTGCCCTTTCAGAACATTCTCTTCCCCTTTAGAAAAAAAAAGGGGAGCCCTCTAGAATCAGGGGTTAAAAAAACAAAGCACTAACTCAAAGTGTGTTTTCCAAATTCCCTCTGATTTACCCAAGAATATACCTAAAAGCCAAATATTTGAGGCCATTTTTTCCTGACTGTTCTCGAAGCAATGGAAACTTCAAATAGGAGTAGGTCTGTAGGAGGTGTGGGTGGAGGGTGGGTCTCACAGAGAAGAGCTCTCAGGAGAGGGTGGGAAGCATTAAATCCATGACAGTACCCCATAAAATTTGGAATGGCTTCATAAACACTAGCTGCTGTTTTCCAAAACATTTCTGGAGGGGAATATTGTACAGATGTGGAGTGTGTTGGTGGGGGGTATCTTCTCTAAGGCTGTGCATCATGGCAAAAACATCTCTCTCCAATCCATCGGAGGGGATAGAATGACCCAGTAATCTGAAGAATTTAATCCCTCCCCCCCCACCTCCTCCCTCTTGTCCTTCCCTCTCCCGTCCTCCTTCCTGGGCTCTCTCTGCAGGGTCTCCTTAGGTAGCCCAGGCTGCCCTTACATTTACAATCTTCCTGTCTCCATTTCCCGACTGCTGGGATTTACAGATGTAGGTGACCACACCCAGCATATTTGGTTGCCTACTGGGATCTGTCACTTCCCAGCAGGATAATTGAAGCTAAATCCCTTTATCTCTTTGAAGTTTGTAAGAAAAGAGTCAAAACACTCAGGAGCTGAACAGAATGATCAGTCACCAAAGTGCTCGTAGGGCCTGAATTTGATGTCCCAGGACCCACATTAAAAAGCCAGGCTCAGAAGCACAAGCCTATAATACACTCTGGGGAAGCAGAGACGGGGATCCCCAGGGCTTGCTAGGCATCTGAGCACAGCACCCACTCTTTCCTCATCTGGCACAGGCTTTCTTACCCATTTGAGAGATACTAGCCATAAGGATCAAATGAACTCTATAAAAGTCCATCAAAAAGAAAAGCAGCATTGTACAAGACATTACACAGAGGGAAACATTGATCTTTGTTTTTTAATGAACCACGTTAGTCTCAAAAATGTTTTGAGATTCAATTTTTCTTTTAAATCTCCAAGTCTTCAGGAAGTTTATGAACCTGGGACTAGGAGTTTGAAAGGGTGTGAAAATCGGGACATAGGAAGGAATGCTGTGAACCCTGGGGTATGTCATGGCTGATACTCATATGATCCCATAGCAACCGTGGTCACTGGTACAAGATAGAGCAGGTTAAATTTCCAGTGTGTGTGTGGAGGGAGAAGAGCCCCAGGCCACACTCCTCGCCGAGGAACTATTGGCATACAGTTCCTCAGAGAGAAGCAGTCACTTTGGGGTAATGCATGGCCTGGGGTACATTCCCATGCCTCAGTGGATGACCCCACAGCCATATGCATGGAGACAATGCTCATTGGGCTCAATGGCTTAAAAAATAAGTAAATAAATTAAATGTTTTTAAAAAAGAGAACATGAAGTGGGGAGGGTTATGTGATTAGGGGTCCTGGTGAGAGTTAGAGGGAGGAAGGGGGGGAGGGGGGAATATAATCAAGATACATTATATGCATACATGCATGAAATTTTCAGAAAACCAATTAAAATATTATTTTTTTAAGGCAAAAGGAACTAAAAACAATAGAAATAACTGTTTCCTACGTAACTCAGTAGGTTATATTAGGTCAAGTCTGACCTGGATACTTTTCTGTAGAGTTTATCTGTCAGTTACTGAAAGAGAAATTTTGAAGTTTTCAGCAGCTTTCAGAATGAGTTTTAGTCCTATGTATTTTGTTTCTTACATTTGTTATGTGTGTTTGTGTGTGGTGTGTGGGTTCATGTGTCACAGGACCCATGGAGAGGTCAAAGGACAAATCTCAAGAGCATCTGGTCTCTCCTTCCACCACATGGGTCCCAAGGATTGAACTCATGTCGTGAAGATCTGCTGTAGGCACCTGTACCCACTGAGACACTTCACCATCCCCTAGTTTTGCATTATTTTCATTGGTGACTAGGGCGGTACACATTTAGACATTTACGATAGTACAATCCTACAATTGCACCTAAGGTATGACTTTTAATGTACTGTTACTTAGACAGACAAAGCCAGTTCAGACCCTGTCCGATGCTGACTCAGTGACCCGTGCCACTCTTCAGGACCATGACTGCCTTTTCTTCAGTGCTGAATCATCAACTGTTTATAGGCAAGGACTGGATGGTAGAAGCTCATCTCCCAGATAGGCGCCATTAATTATACTCTTCTCCACCCAACAAAATGAATGGCTTTGGAAAAGGAATAATAATGATCATGGATTTGATTATAATATGCACTTTAAAAATGCTTAGGCAAATTGTTGGCTTTTAAAAAAGATGATTCTGCTTTCTAGAACAGGAGCCACCTGAACTCCAGGCTGGCCACTGCCAGAGTAAACTGATGTGCTAATAATGACTCTGCAGGATCCTGGCAAGATTCTGAATGATCCAAGAAGGATTCTATTATGCTCATTGGCACCTTTATGTAAGGTGCATTTTATACTGTATTTCACATTTGTGGAGTTTGATGATTCACAGGAAGCACAAGGGGACTCTTATTGTCTGAGGTCTAATTTATTTTAGTTTGATTTGAATTTCAAAAGTTTTCTAAACATGTACTGCTCACCCCTAACTATTACTACACACAAGAAAGTATTTTTTATTTTGTTGAGTTCACAAATTCATTCGTGTTTTTTTTTTTTTTTAAATAAAAATGGGGGTCAGTGAGATGGCTCACTGGGTAGAGGCGCTGGACACCCAAGCCTGATGACCTGAATTCAATCTTAGGGTCCCACTTGTGTGAAGGAATTGACTCCCACAGACCATCCTCTTATCTCTACATGCATCATGGCCTGTGCACATGTACACACATGCACATGAATACACATGCATGTGCACATACACACGTACACAAATTTGTAGAAGATAAATAAAATAAATCAAACAGATAAAATAAATAATGCATATCATGTAATCCCAGCTCCTGGCTCATGCAAAATTTGATTGGATGATCTTTTTCTCAATCATGACTCTCAGGAGAGGAGTCTAAGCCAAAGACTCGAGGAGACAGAGCAACTCCAATACCCAATAGCCATGATTTCCCAAGACATAACTAACACAAGAATGTGGAAAATGGGGACTGGGTATGTAGTCCATGCCTGTAAGCCCAGAAATCAGAAGGCAGAACAAAGAGTTTTGCCATAAATTTAAGGCTAGCCTGCTATACACAGGGAGTTCCAAGCCATCCAGGGCTACATACAGATCAAGACCTTATCTTAGAAAAAAAATAATTAAATAGAATAGAATTTATAGAAAAAACAAATTAATAAAAGGCAGAGATCAGCTGCATAGTAGAATAGACAGCCTTATATTCTCCCATCACACTAGTCCCTTCATCTACAGGGGAGTAACTTCCTTGTCTTGGAACAGCTGGTATGGGTCTGCATGTTTTCTTGGAGTCCCACTCTGAGCCCTTGGCAGCTCCAAGATGAAAAGAATTAGTTTAAGCATAACCATTTTTTTCTTGTTAGAATGTCCATCTCCCACCCCTCTCAGGATTTCAATCATTTCAATCATTCCTTTTCCCATCCTCATCCCAGGAGCCAGGAATAAGCCCATGTGGTCTTCCCATTGATGTAAATAACCATTGGCTTTATTGATCCCATCTGCTTGGACTGGTGTTTGAAACCATAGCTCCAGAGTATTTTCCACTGAGCGCCCCTTGGGCATTGGAGAAGCTGAGCTCCTGCCTTCCTTGAGAACATTTGTTCAATTTCTTCAAAAGAGCTCACAGTACAGAAGCTCTGTGTTCATTTTTCTAGTATCCTCAGGGGTGGGATGTCTAGCCATTTTCTCCACATTAACAATCACTTTCTCTCATTTATTTTCTTTGTTGCCTCTAAAGCTTTTTTTCTGCCTCCTGGTCCCACAGATGGCCTGAGTCTGTCACTCTAGGATCTCTGAGTTGAAGACAGTTAGCCAACTTGGAGCCATGGTTCATGGTAGCCAAGAGCCTCGAGCCAGCTTCTGTGCGGACACGGTAGCATGCTTTTATATGTGGACTGGGGCTCCAGTCTCAAGTAATCACAGGGTCCTAGTGTCATTCTGCTACTGTGATAAAACATTCTTATCCACAGAGATAGTTTTAGCTCACAATACCAGGTTACAGACCATCACTACAGGGATGCCATGGTGGTAGTTCCTTGGGACAGCTGGTCACATCACATCCACGGTCAAGAGCAGAGAGAAGTAAATATATACGTACATGCCCTTGCCTGCCTGCCCTGCCTGTCTGCCTATCTGTCTGTCTGCCTGCCTGTTTGCTTGCTTGTGACCAGCGCAATTTCTCCACGCTTACACAGTTCAGTAATTCCTTGCCTATGAAACAGCACAGTAGGCTGGGTCTCCCCACATCAATTCATTTAATTTTTTTAAAAAAAAAATCCTACAGACATGTTCACAAGTGAGTGTAATATGAAACTCAATGGGAATCTCCTCCAAGGTGGTTCTTGGCTGTGTCATATAGACAATTAAGGCTAGCCATCCAGGTCTCAAGGAGTGGCTCACCAGCTAAGAATGCATACTGTTTTTTAAGAGAACCTGAGTTTGGGTCCCAGTGGACAGCTTACAACCACCTGTAGCTATAACATCCTCTGGATCTGGCTTCAAGAGAATCCAGCGCCCTCTTCTGTCCCGTAAAGGAACCTATATGCGCACATGCATGTGCACACACACACACACACACACACACACACACACACACACACACACGCATATACCACACCACACCACACTACCTTTTTTTTAACATTTTTAAAAAATTGAGCATCACAAGGAAAGCACTGCAAAGTAAATACTCAGGGCACACATCATGCATCACATCTTGCCTAAACAGGTGTGTCCAAGGACAGCTATGCATGAGATCCAATACATGAGAAAACATCATGTCACAGCATCAAAAACGTAGACTTTCATTGAGTCCATCTGCATGTATGGAATTATTTAATTCATTTATTTGGTTGGTTGGTTGTTTGGGGTTTGGAAGATAGAATCTTTATGTAGCCCCAGCTAGCCTTAAATTCTTTATCCTCTGTTTCAATTTCACAGGTGTAGAAATGTGGTACCATAATGAGCATTGCAAGTATCATTCTTTATCTTTAAAACAACCCAGGGAAACTGATGTACAGACAACAGTGAATTAATTTTCTCAAGATCATAATAGCTAGCAACAGGGGAAAATAGAACTCCAATTCTAGAATTCTAGCTTTAAGTTTACTTTTTGTAGATTTTTGTTTATTTGCTTATTTTTTGTTATATAGACTGTGCTGTATCCTAATCTGACTTCAAACTCGCCATTTAGGCAAGGCTGGTCTTGATCTCCTGATCTTCCCGCCTCCACCTCCTTATAATTCTAATAAGTCTTAGAATTATAGTCATGACTCCCCACATCCAGTCTTGGGAGTTTTGACTATTTTTTAAAGTAGCTTAGAGTCATATAGCTCTTTATGCTTTACTGACCTAGAAACACCAGGGGGTCAAAACTCTTTTCTTCTGTATGCAGTTGATTCTTTTTAAACCTTCCGGTTGAGTTCTTGTTTTTTGGGTTTTGTTTGCTTGCTGGTTTTGTTTTTCCCTTTCCCTAATTTCCTACATTTTTGAATATAGCTCTGTTCCATTGCTATTTCTTTTTAATTAAAACACTTCTTCCCAGAAGGAGTATCATTAAAAATAAAGAATTAAGCTAAAAGACCCAATAAATAAAGAAAAATGCCAAGATTTGGGGAATACAGCTCAAAAGGTTCAGGAAATTAAGGAAACACACAAGGCTCAGGAAGTTCCTGAAGCTAAACCCCTCCCCAAGGTTATAAAAGCAGTTATATAAGTGCTATAGAGAGGAGAGTCTCCTGTCAGTCAAAGTGCCTGAAAGTCATGCAGGAAGCTCCAGGGATGCAATTATAGCCAATTATTATCCATTTTAAGATGGGTTTTTAAATGGTGTAACTGTCTTTAAGTCACTCATGCTCTTGTTAGTAATCATTTATCCATAGTTCAGTAAGCACCTTCAATAAACTCACTTGTTCACTAAACTAGACTTAGGTGAAATAATGTGTTTGTTTCATCCTATTAGGAGTAAACAGTCACACAAGCTCATCTATGTGATCTTTTGTGTTTATTTGTTCTTTTATTTATTTTCCTTATTTTAAAATGTTTTGATTTAATTTTAATTAAGTGTATGGGGGTGTCATGTGTATAGGTGTTTGGGGTGTGTGTGTGTGTGTGTGTGTGTGTGTGTGTGTGTGTGTGTGTGTCCCCTGAAGCCAGAATAGGACAGCAGATTTCCTGGAGCTGGAGTTACAGGCAATTGTGAGCCATCTGGCACAGGCTCAGGAAACCAAACTCTGGGCTTCCACAAGGGCAGCAAGTGCTCTTAACTACTGACTATCTCTTTGACCACTACTTGATTAATTACTACAGTCAGCAGCTCCTTCTTCTCCTTTCTCTGTTAATCTCTATTCATTTAGCAGTGATGAGACAGGCAAGCATAAAGAGACAATTTAGTACTTTGGGATCCTATTTGGTTTGGGGTCATAAATGGCCCTCTTGTAATAAAGCACTTTGAAGTCTAGTTCTTTTCCCTACACATTTTAAATGTACACACCTCTACACCCAGACAGTGCACCTAGAAATCTTAGAAACTGGGCTGGAGAGATGACTCAGCGGTTAAGAGCACCGTCTGCTCTTCCAGAGGACCCGGGTTCGATTCCCAGCACCCACATGGCAGCTAACAACTGTCTGTAGTTCCAGTTCTAGGCAAACACCAAGGCAAATAAATAAATAAATAAAGTTTAAAAAAAAAAAAAGAAAAGAAATCTCAGAAACTTTCCACTACTCACCTGCCTTGGGCTACGTGTACTCATCTCTGTGAACAACAGATGAATAGAAAGACAATGCAGTACATACACACAGTGGAATACTATTCACCCCTGTCAAGAAAAAATCAAATCATAAAATTTGCAGGGAAATGGATGGAATTGGAAAGCGTAATATTAAGTGAAAGGCAGAAGCTTCATATGCAAGTCCTAGACTATAACACACATGTATATATAGAAACAGGTGTGTGGGGGGGTAACATCTAAATATCTAGAAAGGAACCCATGAGAAGGCAGTATTATGTGATAATGATGGATGGAGACTAGAGACATGGAGGAAAAGAATCTGGGGACCAGCAGGACACGGGGGAGATGGAGAAAGAAGAACCACACAAACATACTTTGAAAATATTATTATGGCATCTAACATATATGTTGATTTTTAAATTTTAAGTAATATTTTTACAAAAAGATTTCTACTCTCACACTTCTCCAAGATGAGTCTATTTTCTCCTATAAATCTTGCTCCTATCTTCCCCTAGAGACAAGTCTTACCTTCAGATTTCAGCCTTCAAATTCATCTTGCTTCTCATTCTACTCTGAAGCCCATAGACACCACACCTCTTAGTAACTGCTTTCTGCCTGTGGATCAACACTTAGAGTTGACTACAACTTCATCTTCAGTAGGCATTTCTCACTGCTCCCAGTGCCTAGATATTAGACTCTTTTCCCATCTTCCAGGACTGAACCCTGACCTTCTCTACTCTTTGACAGGACCTGAGCACTGATTCCATTGACCTCACACATCAGACCAATGACCCTGTGACTCCCAAAAAGAACTTCTTTGATAGACAGTAGGGTCCCTATGCAAGCACTTGAGCTGAGGTTCTCTCTGATGCCTCGGGTATTATCAAAGGCATGGGTCCTGGACTCTGTGCCTAGAAGAGTACTGTGGTTGATTGAATGAGAAAGGTCCCTATTAGGCTCATTCATTTGACCATTTGGTCCCTATCTAACCAGCAGAACTGTTTGAGGAAGTTATGGAATCTTTAGGAGGCAGAGCCTGGCTGGAAGAAGTACATAGCTTGGAGAAGACTTTAAGGGTCTAGAATCTTACCAAGATTCCTTGTTTCGTTTCTCCATCTCTGCTTCCCGTGTGCAGGTAACACGTGGTCTCCCTGCTTTCCATTCTTCCTGCTACGTCTTCCCCACCATTTCGAACTCTCTCCCTCCAAAACCATAAGCTAAAATAACCATTCCTTTCCTAAATCGCTTCTAGTCCTGATATTTTATCACAGCAACAGAAAAGCAATTACTACATGGATCCAATCTGGCCTTCCTTCCTTGGCTCATAAACAACTCATCTGAGTCTGATGCCATGGCCCACCTTTCTCAACCTTTTGCTTTTGCTTCTGTATCTAGAACCCAACAATTGGCTGGAGCCTTAAGTTTGCCCCTATCTTGTTCTCTTCTCTGTCAATTACCATCTAACATCACAGGATCCAGTAACCAGGGAACTGGGAAGCTGGTGGATGATGCAGAAGTAGGAAATGGAGAAACAAGCCTGCCCCCACTCTTCAAAATTCTAAGCCAGAAGTTAGCAGCCAAGCACATATGAGCTTAAGGCATAATAGGAAACATGTGTCTTCAGCTCTAACTTTGCAAGAGAGAGGGAAAAAGGGAGAAACAGAAGCTGCAGCTGGTAGTGGAAACTGGACTTCAAACCTAGGCCCTCCTCTTCCCAGCTGCTGCTTAAAATACTGGGAGATGCTGCCTGTCCCAGTAAGGACTTTATATAAACATCACTCTGACTTTTGCAGGAGAGTGGGTTATGGAGCAGACAACAAGAGACCCGGAGATTAAATAAGACATTCACTGAGAGTCCAAGTGCTAAGTGAAAGAGATGAGGCTGTGGTGAAAGTAATGAAATAGGAAGGGGAAAAAAAGGTAAGTGGGCTGAGGAAAGAATTCAGATTCTGGGAGGAATCAAGGTCCCATCCTATGTTTCCAACTGCAGTGACTAAGAAGATGCCTTTCTTATGAGAACAGGGTAGAAAATACAGGGCCCCAGAACTCCATCCCTTTGCTCTTCAGTGACCTCTGAGACCCTGTCAGCTCTGTAGCTATATACTAGGGAAAGCCTAGCACACAAATGCCAAGGTTAGCTTTGCTAGCAGGTCCAAGCCAAGAACCACAAAGTTCCATTTTATTTTAAACATAGGACTTGGCAGAATTCCCTACCTAGACAGAGACAAGCCCATTACTTCATCTCAAGAGCTGCAGAGAAAGCCTCTGTTTCTGTGTTCCTATTAGCAAGACCTCCTGGCTGACAATGCAACTAATCTATCAGCTACTCCTCCCAGAGGCTCATGGATCAGGCAGCAGAGACCAGAATCCCAGTAGACATAGATAGGTATTTTCACATGGGACCAAGAACACCTCAAGACAATCCTGTTTATGCATAGGGGACCCTTATTGTTTTACATTTTTTAATTAAAGGCAGCTTTTTTATTCTATCCAGCCCTTCAAAAAAAATCTATTGGGGGAACTGTAATTTTACTTCCAATCTCCCCATTTAATACTCCCCTAGTGCCCATAAAAAGCTCTGGAGTTTCAGTTCATGATTTGAATCTTTACAGATAATTAGCTGGCGGAATGACTCTGAGAGGGAAACAGGTATATATATTTTCACAACTTGGTTGGGAGTGGGTGGGAAAACCGTAGGAGAAACATCCCCAGGCTGTCTTGGCTCATCTCTGTTCCAGAAACGTAAACATGCAATTCATTGAAGACACATTCATTTTGGTTCTTTAATTGATGCCATAAAATGTACATTTTCCTCCTCTCTGAAGCGTCTGATTAAAAAGCCACTTGCCTTTCCAACCTTCAGCTGCCACCTCCGCCATCCTTAGTCATTATACTTAGCTGGCATCCTGGCCAGTCTCAACAGCTTAGCCTCAGTTTCCCTTCTAAGTATAATAGGATTGGTTTGCTTTCTTCCCTCTCCTGCCTGCCTTTCCTCCTCCCTCAGCTCCTCAGAGTTTACCCCCTCCCTTCTTCTCTCTCTCCACCCCCCATTTCTTTTCCTTTCAACATCAGTTACCATCACTGTAAACTGGCTGCCTTCCATGTGGGTCACAAGCTGTGTGATAAGTGGTGCACTCAACAGATGCCTTGTAATAACCTTGGGGAAAATTAACTTACACACTCATGTAGACATCTGTGCACTCACCCATACCCCCCTCACACCCTTTGACATCAAAAGAGCTGCTGTAAACTTCTAGAAGTCAAAAGATGTGTTTAAATTGAATCCTCACCCTTCTATTCCCCCTTTATGTGTATGTATTCACAGGTACAGTGTGTGTGTGTGTGTGTGTGTGTGTGTGTTAAATAATTTAGTGAATAGGTGGGTTATCTTATAAAAGAAGGCTCTCCTAAAATGGGCAGAAGAATAGACTCAGGGCTTGCTATACACAGAATCTGTCTCTTCAAAATTTATGTTAAAACCTGATTCTCGGGGCTGGAGAGATGGCTCAGCGGTTAAGAGCACCATCTGCTCTTCCGGAGGACCCGGGTTCGATTCCCAGCACCCACATGGCAGCTAACAACTGTCTGTAGTTAAAGTTCCAGGCAAACACCAAGGGAAATAAATAAATAAATAAAGTTTTTTAAAAAAAAAAAAAAAAAAAAAAACCTGATTCTCAATATGGTGGTACTTGGATGTGGGACCTTTGGGAGATGACTTGGTCACAAGACAGAGCTCTATGAAAAGAATCCTTTAAGGTTACTCCAGAGAGCTCTTCATCCCTTCCACTAACTGAGGATGCAGTGAGATGGTTCATCTCCCAAGCTAGTGGTACCTGATCTTGGACTTCAGGCTTTCAGAACTGTAAAAAGTACCTTTCTGTGTTGATTAACTATCCATGCAATAGCATTGGGAGCTGGCCCAGGTGAACTTAAAGCTGAGTTACTCTGTGTAGACTAGCTGCTCTGTGCCTCTGGACCCATAAGCCCGAGCAGCAGGTCCCTGGATGCTCCAGTCCTACAACTAACAACTCTTCTTTCCATACTCATGAGGCTCTTTGAACTGACTTATTTCTAAAATAGAAGATGCTTGCTCTTCCCCGATCCAATCTATGTTGCAGACTCAGAACAGAATTAGGCAGAAAAGTTCTTCTAACAGCATTAAACATTTGCTATGAACCAGGTGTGGCAGCCCAGGTCTTTAGTTCCAACACTCAGGAAAAAGAGGTTAAGCAGATCTCTGGGAGTTTGAGGTCAGCCAGGTCTACACTGCAAGTTCCTGGCCAGCCAGCAATACAAAGTGAGATCTTCTCTCAAAAAGAAAAAAAAAAAATCTTATACTAGGGTTGTTTTTTTTTTTTTTTTTTTTTTTTTTTTTTTTTTTTTTTTTTTTTTTTTTTTTTTTTTTTTTTTTTTTTTTTTTTTTTTTTTTTTTTTTTTTTTTTGAGAGAGAGAGAGAGAGAGAGAGAGAGAGTGGAAAGAGTGGCAGTCGAGAGTGCTTGCTACTCTGGAACCCTGAGTTCAGTTCCTAGCATTCATGTCAGGTGACCTATAACTGCCTTCAACTCCAGCTTCACAGGATCTGATACCCTCTTCCAAGTCCCCAGTATCGACATGCGTGTGCACACATGTACACACAAGGAAGTAAAACAAGGTCTTTAATCTCTCTTTGATGGATGCTTTCTACTCGCCTCTCTGTAGTTGGTTTCTACTATACCCTTCCTTTAGTCTTCAACATTGGTACAGGAGCCCCCCACATACACATACACCCTAACTAGAGATGCTTTGACACTCCTACGATATCCTATTCTGAATCATCCCTCTTCACCAAGACAAAGTCTTAAGAGCACACTGAAAAATAAAGACACAAGGCTTCTTTTCAAACATTATCAAGAACAATGAAACATTTAAAAATCAGGTGCCAGACCTTGTATTACTATAGAGGTTAGACTCAACCAATGTCTCTAGGCAGGCAGATCCTACATTCTCCCATACTGAAGGGATATTCTGTCTTCAGAAAGTATTTTATCCATGGGATTAAAGAATAGTCCTGGAATTCACATCCTCCCAGGGATTTCATCAGCTTTATAGTAAATAGTCGTTGCCTCCTAGCCCATTAAAAGTATATTTGTTATTTTTCTCTCTTCTATGACAATATACTTCACAAAATCTACCTAATAAGGGAAGGGTCTATTTCACCCTACAACCCATCACGGTGAAGAAGGCAAGAAAATGGGAGCTTCAGATGCCCGGTCAGAGTCAGGAAGCAGGAAATGATGAGTAACAGTATGTGGTGTTTTCTTTGTATGCAAACCAGCAGTCACAGCCCATAGAATAAAGCTACTCACATTTGAGGTGGTCTTTCCACTTAAATTAACCTATTCTGGGTTTATCTCTCACAGACAAGCCAGACATTTGTCTCCAAGAATTTTAGATCTTCTCAAGTTGGCAACCAATTTTTTAAAAAAAAATTTACATGGTTGATATGAAATTTATCCAACATGGCCTCTGTCTTCAGAAGAAAATCTCCAAGAAAGTTGATATCGAGGCCTCTGAGGGGATGACTCATCACCTCATCTTTCCCACAATGGTCGCCAGCTTTCTGGGTAGAGATTTATATGCATTCTTTTCTCAGAGCATAAAGCATCTTGAGATAGACTTGACTTAATTATTTGGGAGCAAAACCATTTTATCCTCTTGGAGAAAAGATGATGGGGAGATCTTCAGAACTACACCCTGTTCCTAAAGTTGGGACAGCTCCTTACTGTCAGGCATTATCCCAGGCCTCAGTGGAAAAATAAGTCAAATACAAAACAACTATTAACTTCCTAACATTTCAAACCAGCTGGGGCAGTTAGAATAGCTGAAAAAATGGGGTATCTTTCAACCCCTCAACCAAAGTAATTTTAAGATGGCATTAATCATGGGGGAAGCACTATTGTTACCCTAGGACAGCATTCACCTCTCCAACAGGGTGGACTTCCAAATTCCACTGAGGAAAAGTCGTTAGGGGAAATTATAAAAGTTTCTGGGTTGTGAGTGCATGTTAAAATCACCTAGGGGAATTATAAAAACTGGGAGAAAACCAAAATTGAGCCCTGGGAAATCCAACAAAAAGTTTTGCTCCATAAGCTTAAAAGTTTTTATGTGGGAAATTTCTGGAATGTGAAATATATATATATAGAGAGAGAAGCATCATAAATATCCCAAAGCCCCCATGTACTTCATCCAATTTCAGGAATTAACAACACAAAGCCAACTTATTTTAACCTCTACCCTACTCATTTCTCTATCTTCCTCTCCTAAGAAATAATTGTTGAAGCAAAAGCAAGATAACGGGTTTGACTAATTCAGAAACTGTCTCTAAAAGATGAACACTCAGAGGTTCTTCTCCGAGACAGATCTTGATTCTATATTTTTTCATTCATTTATTTACACTGTCCTATCATGGCAATGGTGTAATATTTAGACCTCTGTCTAAATTGGTCCAGATATTTGCTCTTATAAATAAGCCTGCAACAGTGACTTTCTATCATTTTTCATATTTCCTGCTGTGATGATTGATACTGATTTTCAACAAGACAGGATCTAGACTTACCTAGGAGAAAAATCTCTGGGTGTGTCTGTGATGGGATTAATTAATTAGCTTAGATTCAATTAATGGAGGTGGGAAGCCCTATCCTAAATGTGGGCACCACCATCAAGGACTTGGTGAATAAAAAGGATACTAATGACCCACGCACCAACATTCATCTCTCTCTGCTTCCTGACTCTGAAATGCAAAGCAACAAGATCATATGCCGTGCTTTCTCCGCCAAGATAGACAACACTCTCCAACCCTAACACAACAACCTTCCTCTCTTAAGTTACCTTCATCAGGGATCTTGTCACCGCAACAAGATAAGAAACTAAAACATCAGGCAACAATGGTGAATCGCAACGGTTAACTTCATCAGATTGAAGGACACTTAGGAAATTTGTAAAGCGCATCTATGAGGGCCTATGACGGTGTTCCCAGAAACAACCAAATTATTGGTCTGATCAATGAATTGATCTCTTGATGTGTTCTTAATGTGACAACATTATTGTAAAATGACAGAAAAAAAGGAGCCCAATTGGAAGAAGTAGAACATTGGGAGCATGGCCTTGGGGCTGTATCTGCTCCTTGCCCTTTTTCTCCTTCATTTTATCTGCTCCAAGCCCACCAAGAAGTGACAAAGAGCCTCCACCACACACTGTGGCCAGTAGCAGCAGCTCAAGTGCCTGGTACCAAGCAGCTCTCTGAAACCCTGGGCCAAAGGAAATGCTTCCTCTCCTTAAGATGCTTCCAAAAGATCACTCACAGCATGGGGAAGAGTAAGGCTAATCCATAGAGTCTGTAATAAATCTCATATGCAATTAAAGTTTTTTGTGGTGGTGATGTTGGTTGGGTGTGCATTTATGAGTATGAATATGTGTGTGTGTGGTGCATGTGCGGCTGTGTGGCTGTGTGTATGTGCATGTGTGGCTCTATGTGTGCACATGTGTGTATGTGTGTGTGTGCTCTCAAGTGTGTGTGGGGGCTGTCTGTGTGGCTGTCTGTATATGAGCATGTATGTGAAAACCAGAAGATAACCTCAGCTGTGGCTTCCCAGGAGCTGTCTATCTTGGTTTTTTTTGTTTTGTTTTTTTTTTTTTATTTGAGATCAGGTCTCTCACTGTCCTGGGACCCATCAAGTAGTAGGCTGGACTAGTTAGATGGAAAATCTCAGACATCCACATATCTCAGTCTCCTCCATACTGAGACTACAAGAGTTTACAGCTACATCTAATTGATTTTATTTGCCATTTTTTACATGGATTCTAGGAATAGAACTCAGATTCTCATGCCTGTGTGGCAGGCACTTCACGGGCTAACCCATGCCCCAAGCCTAAGGTAGAGAATGTTTGATTAAGAAATCCAGTTATTGGGGGCTGGAGAGATGGCTCAACGGTTAAGAGCACCGTCTGCTCTTCCAGAGGATCCGGGTTCGATTCCCAGCACCCACATGGCAGCTAACAACTGTCTGTAGTTCCAGTTCCAGGCAAACACCAAGGCAAATAAACAAATAAAATAAAGTTTAAAAAAAAAAAGAAATCTAGTTATTAAAAGACTAAATTTGAACCCCAAAACTCTATCCTTAGCTTTTCCTCATAAAATCTGAGTATTGATTGCTTCTATCTTGGGGACTGGAGAGATGACTCAGCAGTTAAAAGTGACTGCTTTTAAAGAGGACCCAACTTTGGTTCCTGACACTCATGTCAGGTGTTCACAACTGTGTCTAACCCCAGCTCCAGGGAATGCAATGCCCTCTTCTAACTCTGAGGGCACTTACATGTAACATACCCACATGTACATACACCCATACTTCTTAAAAATAAATATTTTAATAACAGTTGTGACTTCATAGGTTATTGGTAACATTAAATGAGTTAATACATGTTAGAATTTAAATCATGTATGAGCACATTTTAGGAGGTATGATTATTATTGTTGTTATGACTCTACAAACTTATTTGGATTCTTGTCTTATTTTCTCAGCTCTCCTTACTGCCTTAGCATGTTGGCCCAACAAAAGAAAAAAATACATCCTTATAGTGAAATTGCTTAAAATAGCTATAAGCTCTGAAAATTGGGAGGAGGATTATTTTTAAGAAGCAGAGTTGGAAGCTATTAAGATACATAATTTCTCTATTTGCATGTGTGTTTGTGTAGTATGCACGTGTATAAACATGTTTGCATGTATAGAACACAAACATGGAAGTGCATGAGCACATGTATGCATATGCATATGGAGGCCTGTGGCTTATGTTGGAATCATCTTTGATTGCCTTTTTTACCTTACTAATTGAGTCAAGGTCTCTCAGTCAAACCCAGAGCTCCCTAATCTGACTAATCTCTTTAGCTAGCTTGCGTTAGGGATCCAGTGTCCAGTTTCTGAGGCTAGAATCATAGTGGGCCACTATACCCACCACCCAGAGTTTACATGGGCTCTGTGGACCCAAAAGCAGGTTCTCACACTGGCTCTCAGCAAGTACTTTAACCACTGAGTAATCTCTCCAGCCCTAAAATACATATAAGACAAATTTTAAGCATGAAGGGTTAAGAGAAATAGGGGTGCACCTGAGGAATGTAAGGCATGCCTGAGAGGCATGGATGTGGTCTTCTCTAAAACAGAATTGTCTGTAGTGGGATTATATTCTGTTGTATTGTAAATATTTGTCCCTCCTAGTGGTTTAATAAAGACGCCAGTTGGCCAGAAGGCAGACAGACAGGAAGTGCGGGCGAGGCTACTAAGAAAACTCTGGGAACAGGAAGAACAGAGCAGAGACACCAGAAAGACTCCAGGAGAGATGCCAGCAGACACAGAGGAAAAAAGACAACCATGCTGCTCTGAGAAAAGGTACCAAGCCACATGCCTAAACAGATTAATAGAAATAGATTGAGTTAAGATGAAAAAGCTAGCCAGCAATATGTCTAAGCCGTAAGTCAATCAGCATGAAATTAATATAAGCCTTTGTGTGATTAATTGGAGTTAAGTGGCAGTGGGGTTGTGAGTGGGTCTGAACATTGGGGCTAGGCTGGAAAGTCCAGGCCAGAAACTTCTTATTACACTTGTAAAGGATTATATTACATTTACTTACTTAGTTAAATGCACATGCCCACTCACAGTGGGGTGTGTGTGTGTGTGTGTGTGTGTGTGTGTTTAAGTCATAGGATAACTTGTAAGGGTCAATTCTCTCTTTTTATCACCTGGGTCCTGAAGATTAAACTCCGGTTATCAGGTCTGCCAGTAAGAGTCCTTACCTTCTGAGACATTTTAGCCCAAGTTTAATTTTTTATTGCCGTAAGGACAGAGTGACCCCTCAGAGCAACTAACTATCTTTAAGATGGTGAGATCCATCTCTATGGCATCTGTATAGTGTTCTCAGAGGTGACTGAATTGGTTAGACAACCTGTCAATTTGCTTGAGCCACTAATTTAATTGATTTTTTTTTCCTACTAAATTGACAGACGGAGTACATTGATGAAATTGACTGGCTGTTTTGATATCATTTAGACCCAGCTAACCATGAAGAGGAAATAATTGTTATTGACATGGTAGCGGTGACCAAAAACACTCATAGCTGGGACTGCCAGAGGAGCACTGAAGTTTTTATTAATAAAACTGGCATCACACCTCACCAAGTTGTGATTCAGTTAACTGACTCTTCCCTATTGTACAAACTCTAGTTGGTATATAATGAAAACCTGAAGCCAGATTTTGGGGAAAAGCTGGAATACCAAGAACAAACCACAGCCACCCAGCCAACTCCTCAGGCCTGTCTCCAGGAATCCTCCAACTGAAAGCCTCCGAGTCCTCTGCTGACAAGGGAGAAAGAGTATCTGGGAAAGCTGGAAAAACCCTCTTCTCTTGCTGCATTCAGCCTTCTTAACCTTCTATTTCCACATTCCTAAAGCTAGGATTAAAGGTGAGTCACCTCTCCCTGAGTTAGCTTGGCTCTGTGGCTGACTCTGATATTCCAGATTAATTATATTAAATATATTTATCACCACATATCCCCCTTTTGTGTCAAAAATAAAAATGGTTATAACTAATAGAAAAATACTGTATACAATAGATACATTAAGTATATACAAGATATACAATCAGTAATTACATCAGTAATGTCCAGTCTAGGAAAAAGTGACAAGTTCAAAGAAAATATTCTATTATTTATCCTATTTTGGTGAGTTCAAAGAATTTTATCTAATTCACTTTATCTAACTTGTATTACTAACTGAAAACTATCTTTTGATATCTCTCAAACTTATACACTTTAATCTCTTAGTAAGTTTCTTTTCTAAAACTAACACTAGAAAACTATAACTATAATTATTTCATCTTCTATTCCCTTAGAGACCCAAGAAAGAAATAATATTAACTAAAATCTCTGATGAGAAGAGATGACCATATCAGCTTCAAGGCTGCTGACTAAGATAGATGATCCAGCATCAGGATCCTCATAAGATTGCCAATGCCCTCAGTCAGCAGAAAGCAGTATGGAAAGTTACTTTTAAATTCCCAAAATATTGTTTATAAATATGTGTTTTCATTATAAATGGTTAATGTTTATAGTCAATCTCTTTCTAGGGAAAAAAAGAATGGGATATGACATAGAAATGATTTTTTAAGATATTGAATCTACTTTAATCCAAAAAACAGATCTTAAACTCAAAATACTTTATATTAGTATGGATTTTGGTTTATTGATACAAATTTAAGGTCAATTTTGCTATACTGTTTCTACTCTTGTTAAAGATATTATATTTACATAGCTCATTTAAAATTGTATAATTAAGAAATGCAGATTAATAATCATCTATGATAATCAAATTTATAGTCATGTTAGTTAGGTGTTTTTAGGTACACAAAGATATATTTCAATTAGATAAGTAACCTTCAAACACTTCAAAGACATACAGAATATGGCCTTTAAAATGTTTAAAGAACTTAGACTTTTCTGAACAGTGAGACATATCTGCTCCTGGCAGCACAAATCTACTTCAAGAGGATGATGATCATCCAAGAATCTCCATGTGGAGTTTACCTTCTTTGTGGCAAAGGTTAACCACTGAGCAAGAAATTGCTCTTACCTCAACTTTTGACAGTATGCTGTATAAACTAGCCATGCAAGACCCATAGGAAAGTGACCTCTGAACTTTGGCAGAACAAGCTGAGATGGTCCTTCAGGTTTCTGCTTTGAAGAGAAAACTGTCAAACATTCTGCAGAACACAGGGAGAAGTGGCTGACAAACTATATAAAAATGGATGAAATAGTCCTTTAAATTTCCTACTTCACTGGAAGGTATGCCAGAGACTCTAGTCACTTTGGGTGACTGTCCAGGCAGACAGATGTCATCTCGGTTATTTCCAGAATTTGGAAGTTGCATGCACTTTCTGTTTACTCAGGTAATATATCCTGTGGTCTTCGATGGAGTTGAAGATTAGTTAGTTATAAGTGTGTGTGTCCTATGAAAATGAATGGTCCAGAGATTTCAGAGCACCTCTGTTGCAGTTTCCTCTGAGCTCTGAATCTGAGAAGTTTCAAGGAGACTGATTGAAATGACCTAGCTTCACAGAATACATCAGTCAAGACTTGATCATAATCTTGAATTTTCTCAGGATCCCCAGTAAGGAGGAAGCAGTCTAGAGAACTATGCCCACATTCTCCAAAAAAGAATTATGGATGTTTCTCTTTGATTACAGTGTTGATTACAAGTTAAATAATGATGAGGGGGAAAGGTATACAAAAGAGATTAGATTTGAGATTCTTGTTTTAAAAAGAAAAATGAGGAATGCTGTGAGATTATGATCTTGTGCATTGTAAATATTTGTCACTCCTATTAGTTTCATAAAATGCTGATTGGTCAAGTAGCTAGACAGGCAGTAGAGGTAGAGCAATCAGACCAGGAAAACTCTAGCAGACAGAAGAGCAGAACACAGATAACAGTGAGACACAGAGGAAATGGGATGAGAATGCTGCTCTGAGCAAAGGTACTAAGCCATACGGCTAAACTGGATAAGAATCATGGGTTAGTTAAGAGTTAATAAGTAATAAGCCTGAGTCATAGACCAAACAAACTAAGGATTGTACTTAATACAATCCTTTGTGTGATTATTTGGCTCTGCTTGTCCAGACTTCAGGGTAGGCCAGCCAGAAACTCTTACTACACTTCCCAATGCACTATACTGTATAATCAGTGTAGCTAATATAAAGGAAAAATTGGGAAAGCAACTTCAGAAAGATTCATCAACACTTATATAAATTATTTTTGTATTCTACTTTTTTATTTGGGGGGCACATATGCCACAATATGTGGAGGTTATAGGAGAACTCATGGAAGTCGGCTCTCGTCTCCCACCATGTGGGAGCTGGTAATTAAAAACCCAGGCCACGAGATTCATCAGCAAGACCTTTACCCATTGAGCTTAATTCTGAATATATGGAAGCTCCCAACAAATCTGAGGGGACGTTACACACTTCCTGCAGTGACTGAATATATGTGGCTTTAACTTTATGTGACAAGAGATTCTACAATGTGGTGACTAAGGATGGAGAGATGACTCAGCAGTTAGAAGGGCATAGTACACTTGCAGAGGGTCTGTGTTTGGTTTACAGGACTCACATCAGGTGGTCTATAACACCTGGTGGCACCAGATCCCGCAGCATATTTACATTGCTATATATGAGTGTGTCTAATACTAAATTTTCTAAATGGAAAGGGATGAGAGCATTTATTTGGCTACTAAAAAAGAGTAGAAAACATAATTGGGGAGCAAAATGTTGGAAGTGATATGACGAAGGGGGTCTCAAGTCTACCTATGTAAGCAAACATTAGAAAAAACAAAAAAAATGAATTATCATCCCTTGAGTGAATAAATTTAAGTCACTGAATCTATGGTGGTATTTACAGCAAATGTTAGGAGATGAATACATTTCCTAGTAATGACTCTCAGGTATTATTCATGGTAGAAACATGTCAGGCCAGAATGAGAGGTCAAATGATTGGAACTTCTGTTTCTGATTTCTGTTTTAATCTGGATTCTATTTTACATTTCCTGGGGAAAGGGTGTTCTTCTAAAATAGGAAAGACAGAAGCTGGAGAAAGAGAGAGTTATATTCTTGGATCTAATCCATTGAAGATCTAAGAACATCGCATATACCGATATCTGGAACACAGACAGTATAACAGATGAAATAGTAGCTGTTGTGATACTGGTGATTATCATCTACTCAGACTCCTTTCCACTATCATTAAGAAACTATGCCTGGTGTAGATGGTGTTTTGCCCAGTGTTATCCAGCCTCCTACAAGAACAGGTTTTGGATCCATATCTTTGTAATTCTAGTCTCTATTACAATTCAAATAGTAAATGAGATTGTCTGACAGTCTTGCTGAATGAATTTGTTACATAAAAGCTGGTTTTGGAGCTGTGGGTGAAGCACTTACATTGCAGGCATGAAGACCAGATTTTAGAACCTCAGAACCAACATAAATGCTGAACACAAAGGAAGCATGTAGTCTCAATGCTCAGGAGGTAGAAACCAAGGATCTTTCGGGCAAGCTGGATGGTTATATGAGCCAAAGGTCTCTTCTAGGTTCATTGAGAGACCCTGATTCAGTAAATTAAGTGGAAAGTGAGCATAGAAGATAAGCAATATCAGTACTGAGCACATACCCATATAAACACAAATAAACATACATACACACAAAAATTTTTAAATAAACAAAAAGCTGGTTTTTTCAACATTTTATTTCTTGTGTGTGTGTCCAAGCATGTGGAAGTCTGAAGGCAACCTGTGGGAATTGGTTCTTTCCTTTCACCATTAGTATCCTGGGAATTGAACTCAGATCCTTGGACATAGCATCCTGGGGATTGAGCTCAGGTCCTTGGGCTTGGCAGCAGATGCCTTAACCCACTGAGCCATCTCTCAGACCCCCACAATGCTATTCTTACAGTGTGCCTTTTACTTCAATGACATTATTAGATGTCAATGAGTCTATTACTGGCCATGCCAGAAGCTCTGTATGTCTTGGTTTTCTTGCTGGGCCTCTGTGTCAACAGGTGATGATCTTATTGCAGACATGGTGACTGCTTCATGTCCTTTCTATACCCAATAGATAGAAGATGGATGTTGTTCTGACTGTAGATTAGATCATTGTAGAGATAGGAGGGTCAGGCAATGGAGCAGGGACACTGGCAGTGACAAGAACAGCTGTTAACTCATTAAGGGGGCCCTGTTAAAATCTGGGCCACATCGGGTCCAGCCATCTGTCATCTGGGAACCAAAGCTGCCTGCTGAGTCTTCCCTTCATCAGCACAAACAGCCAAGTTGGCAAAGTTGGCGTAGTCTCCCAGCACAGAGCATCACTTGTCTTGCATCTCAGCCACTTGCTTTGATGTCTCAGTGAGGAGGTATCCTATTGGCCAAGCATCAAACAGTATCAAAGAGAAAAGAATAGGAATTAATTTTTAAAATTCATTTTTCATGCCTCTGTGAGTGTGTGTGTGTGTGTCTACTTGCTCATGTGGGTGCAGGTGTACATGCATATGTGCATGTGTATAGATCCAGAAATCAATCTTGGAGGTCATTTCTCAGGAGCCATCCACCTTCATTTCTGAGACAGGTCCTCCCACTGGTGCAAAGTTCAGTAATTAGGCCAGTGAATCCTAGGGATCCATCTGTCTCCACTCCCTAGTGTTTGGGATTGCAAACATATGCTACTACACCTGAAATTTTATGTGGGTGTTGAGGTTTGAAGTTGGATCATTGTGTTTATGTGACAAGCACTTTCCTGACTGAGTTATTACCACAACCCTAGGAGCAGGAGTTTCAGTTCAGCCAATGCTCTTCCATACTATGTTAGAAGAAAATAAGAGAGAAAGAAATCATGGATCTCTGGTGAGGTATTTCCCTGTATCTTTTATTCACTAAAGCTCTTGTTACTTTTACCTGATCACAAGCATACCTTCTAATCTCAATAAAGCTCTACATCCAGTCTTTTGGGATTGTTGACTTTTGAATTCTTCCTAACCATACCAAAGACACACTCTAATCTGCCAGTCAAGGCCCTCAAATGCCATTCTCAAAGGTAAAGAGTAGACATAGAAGTTCACAACTCCTCAAGAGAAGGAATTTTGTCAACACACAAAGATTAATCAATACAGGAAACAAAAGACACAATTGCAGTCTAAGCTAAGGGTCAGCTACACAAAATTGTGGACAAGGCTCCTGGTGAAGAAAGACTCGAGGTCCTATGTGAACTTAGCCTCTACATTAAAAATTCACCTAGAACCAACAACCACAATTGTCACCAGAGAGCCTTCATCCAGCGAGTGATAGAAACAGGTGAAGATATTCACAGCCAAGCATTGAGGCATGCTCAGGGAATCCTGCTAACAAGAGGGCAAAAGGATTATATGAACCAGGGGAATCAAGGTCATCATCACAAGGGAACCCACAGAGACCACTAACCTTGGAGCACAGAATCCAGATTGACAGTTAGGGAGCCTACATGGGACCAACTAGGGCCCTATGCACGTGTGACAGTTGCATAGCATGATCTACTTGTGGGACTCCTAGTGGTGGGAACAGGGCCAGTCACGGCTTCTGGGATTCTAATACTGAGTTGCCCTGCCCAGCCTTAGTACAAGGGGAGGAGCCTAGTTCTATCTCAGTTTAAATGTCATGCTTTGTTAAGACCCATGAGAGGCCTCTCTTTTAAACTGAATTGCAGGAGAGGATGGAAGAGAGGGGATGGAAGGAGTGGAGGGGAGAAAAACGGATTGGGATGTAAAATAAATGAATAAATTTAATTAATAAAATACTTTTCCTATCACATTCGCCAGGAGCATTCTAATCCAAGCCACCCTCATTCTCTTGATTATTTCAATTATATAGTAATATATCTTCTGCTCTCAGTTTTTCCCTCTCTCCACTCTAAGCTACATGGTTTAGTTTCAACATAGTAAGGAAGAATTTGTTTTGGCTCATGGCTTGATGGCACTGTATGTCATAGTGAGGAAGTCATGGTTACAGGGACATGAGGCAGCTGATCATATGGCACCTAAAGTCAGGAAGCAGAGGCAAAAATGAATGGTGGTTTTCAACTTACATCAGTCCAGTATCCCAGTCCATTAAGTGATGCTATTCACATTTAGGATAGTTCCTACCTCAGTTTACCCAGTGTATAAACTCCCTCTCAGACAAGCACAGGTTGATGATCTGGGATCTGAGGACCTGAAAGAATGGGACAGACTACAGTCTAATGCTGTAGATAACCTTACTTCAGTTTCACTGTGCTTTTATACATAAACATAACAAAGAAAGCAATTATCAAGGAAAGCTGGTTGAGTTCAGAAAAACATGTAAATAAATGCCAATAAGCATACTAAATATTGACAAGGAGCCTTTTCCCAGAACTTTCTCAAGACAGACCAATTTTAATGCAATTGCCTGGCATCTACTACAGATTATATCTGAGAAAGCACAAGAACAAGCACTTGGGATACACTGACCAGGTTGGGGTTCAATAACTATATTCTGACATCCAACAAGAATAAACATATCTTATAAATTAAATGTCAATGTTTGTCACAGGAGGCATGAATCACATCCAAGAACAATCCAGGGAATAAAATGCAGCTGAGGTAAAAGGCCTTCTGCCTTTTTTCCTGGAGCCTCTCTCTCAGTTCCCTAAGGCAGTCCTCCACCATGCATCATTCTTTTGACTATGTTCCAACAGCGCAGAGGTTTGTCCTTTATGTGATTCTAGATTTTGTCAAGCTGACAATCAATTTTAGCCAGCACAATTTCACCCCATGTCAACTTGACAACCAAACACGTAACTTTAAATCATAACTTTCCACCCCAGCTCCCTCAAAGCCTCACTTATATCTCATAACACAAAATTGACTTAGTCTATCTCTTAAAGTCCCCATGGTCTTATGCTGTCCCAATACTATCTGAAAGCCTAAGATCCAAAATCTTTTCTGAGACTCAAGACAATCTCTGAACCATAAGCCCCTTTAAGATTAAAAGCAGGGGTCCCTGCAGTAGGATTATGTTGTTACATTGTAAATAATTGTTCCTCCTACTGGTTTAATAAAAATGCTGATTGGCTGAAGGCAGACAGAAAGTGTGGGCGGGGCAACCAGACTAAGAAAACTCGTAACAGGAAGGAAAAGCAGAGCAGAGATGCCAAAGAGAAGCCAGAGAGACACCATGATGAGACACCAGCAGATTCAGAGGACAGCTATGCTGCTCTGAGAAAAGGTACCGAGCTGCATGGCTGAACAAAATAAGAATCATGGGTTAGTTTAAGAGCAAGAGCTAGCTAGCAATATGTCTGGGCCCTAGGTCAATCAGCATAAAATTAATGTAAGTGTCTGTGTGTTTCTGTTGGACTGTGGGTCTGCAGGTCTGGACCATTGGCCAGACAAACCAGAAACCTCATACATTCTGTATTCAGAATACCCTGAGTATTCTCCATCATGTGGCCACTGGCAACCTCCACAGTGTATTCCTCTAAAATCTATACTGTCTCTTGCCTTGAGTAAAGTTACCCTTCTTTTGCAAATCTTACTAGTTCTTTGGATAAGAGACCAAGAACTTGGAAACAATCCCAACTCCAACCAAGAGCCAGGGCTTTAGGAAGTGATTGGCTCATGAAGGCTCTGACTTCATTAATGGATTCTACTAATAAGTTCATAATTAAATGAACTCCTAGGGAGCAGGGCTAAGGAATCTGAGATAGTTGGAAGAAGTGGGTTACCAGGACATGCTACTGTCTCTAGGCCCTTCTTCTATGTCTGTCTCTCTCTACTTCCTGATTGTCATAATGTGAAGAAGATCCTTCATCCACCATACATGCTCATTGCCATGACACTGTGTCACCTCGGGCCAAAAGCAATAGAAATAAGTCACCTTCTATTGAGTCCCATAAAACTGTGAACCAAGATAAATCTTTACCCCATTAAAATGGTTCTGTCAGGTATTCCTCACAGTGACAAAATACGGCAAGCTGACATGGTGAGTCCATCCAACTAAATGGGACAAAAAGATCTGGATGATAAAGGACTTTTCTTACCAGGTCGCATAAACTGGGGTGTTAATCTTTTCTTTCCTTCTACCCTGGTCTGAAAACATTGGTTCTCTGGAAGGTCCTGAGTCTGACCTTTTTAGAATAAAATCACACACTCATCTCTCCTGAGTGCAGATCTGAGGTTTTCATAATCACATGAACCAGTTCTAGGGTTTAAGAGAGAGAGAGAGCATGATTAAATATTTGTATATGTCTGTATGTGCATGCTTCTATAGGTATGTGCATGCTTGAATGTGTGTGTGTGTGCATGGTTGTGTGTGTGTGTATGGTTGTGTGTGTGTGTATGGTTGTGTGTGAACATGCTTCTGTATGTGTATGCTTGCATGTGTGTAAAGGAATTTTTGTGTGCATGTGCTTGCATATGCTCGTACATGCACACACACCTGTTCATGTATGTGTGTGCTGTTGCTATGGATCTGTCTCTCTGGAGAATTCCTAGGTGACTCACCACTTATCTCCAGTCCCATTGCTCTTCTCGGCATCCTTATTGCCTCTGTCAATTTTCACATAACTTGCTGTATTCTACATATGGTAGTCTCATTGTCAATCCCCAAAGTGACTTTGGTTAAGCCTTATGGCCTTGGCATCTTCTTGTCACAGAGCCTCACACAACAGCAGTTAACTTCATATACTTCTTACCTCCAGAGTCTAAGTGACTCATACCCTTACCTCCTTCAGGATTCTGTTCAAGTGTTCTATGATTATGAAGTCACCTCAAGTTAACATAAAAAGTAAACATGTATATTGATGTAAGTACACATATACATACATGAATCTTTGGATTTTTTCATTCCTTATAGCACTTCGGTTTTCTGTGTAGTGTTTTTGATTTGTGTGTGTATAGAGAGAAGCACATGTGTCTGTGGAAGCCAGATACAAATGCCGGTGTCTTCTTCAATTGCTCTCTACCTTAGTTATAGAAGCAGGGTTTCCCACCACACCTGGAACTCACTGATTGAGCTGGACTGGCTGACCAGGAAGCCCCAGAAACCTCTGGCTCAACACACATATATACACAGTATGTACGTCCTTGCTCGACTCTCATGTAGGTACTGGGGACCCATGTAACTCAGATTATCATGTTTTACCAACTGAAACATCTCTTCAGCCCTCTATAGCATTTAAAATGCTTTTATATACATTTATTTAGTTAGTTTTATTTATTAGCTCTTTTTTTGTGGTTGTTGTTGTTTATTTGGTTGGTTGGTTTTGGTTTTGCTTCTGTTTTGAGACAGGGTCTTTTGTAACTCTAGCTGGCTTGACATTTGCTATGTAGAACAAGCTGGCCTTGAACTCACAAAGACCTGCCTGCCTCAGCCTCTGAAGTGCTGGAATTAAAGTGTGTGCCACTACATCTAACCCTGGAGGGGCTTCTTGTTATTGTTTTAAGATTTGTTTTTTATGCTTACATGTATGTATGAAAGTGTGTCTAAATGTATGTATATACTGGAATGTCAAAAGAATACATTCAATGTCCTGGAGGTTGTGAACCTTTCAACATGGATGGTGAGAAGTGAACTCTAGCCCTCTGTTATAGGACTAAGACCTAGGTCTCTAGACCTCTGTAGTTGTTTTGAGACAAGGTTTTTATATAGCCAAGCTGGCCTCAAATTGACTACATTCTTGAATATGACCTTGAACCCTTGACCCTCCTGTCTCTATCTCTCAGGTGCTGAGATTTCAAGTGTGAGCCATCATGCCTAGCTCTATAGAATTAATCATGATCTAACATATTACATGTCTAATTATCTATGTGCTTGACATCTATCTCCTCAAAATATAATATGACTCCTGAAGTGTAGAAACTTTGCCTTGATAGCATCTGCATTCCCAATACATAGACTAGAATCTGGTACTTGTTATCTATTGGTCAATTGGAATATCAGATATACAAATAATCACAGTTCTTTTTTTAAAAAATGGAGTTTTTCTGGGTGTTGCTAAAGAATTAAGCAGCACGGGTCTGGCAAGGTATCTTGGTGGGTAAAGACACTTCTACGGAGGCTGACAGTGTGAGTTACATCATTAGGACCCACATTGTGGGAGGAGGAAATTGGTTCCTGAAAGGTTGCTCTCTGACCTCCAAACACATGCCATGACACATGCACATCTAATAATAAATAAATAAAATATGAGCTTACCGCTCTTTCAAACATCCTTACTGTTATTTAGCTCTTCTTTATTTTCCCTTTTCCCTCCCCAACCAAAGCCTCCCCTATTCTTCCCTTTTTACAATATATGTATCCTACTATACCCCATTTAAAATACATACATATGCATACATTCATGTGTGGGGTGCATGTAGTTTAACTAGTTATGCTATGTGGGATAGTCATGTTCACCCCAAGAGCCACAGTCTATCTACCAAAAATCCCAGCACAAGACATAGAAAACCTGTCTTTGAATTGTTAGTCACTGAGTCCAAGAGACTCCCAGAACATTATAGATTATTCCATTGCCTTTGGTTGCTTCCCCAGACACAAAGATAAGGCCTTGTTGCTGAAGACATCATACTGTTTGGATGTAGGACTTGGAATAATTGATCTGGAATTGACCTGAAAACCTCCTCCCCAAGGATTGGTGCTCATAGTATTGGAAGATGTTATGCAGCCTGCCAATGGAGAAAAGCCATCAATAGCAGCTGTAAAGTCTGGAATCCACTATACATAACCAGGCTGGCAAGATAACCCCAATGGTGCACTAGCAGTCCTATTATATTGGGGGTGACAAATAGGAGCCTAATTGAATGTAAGGCCCACTTATTAGGAGAGAATTAATGTCTGGTACATGGCTGGAGAGGTCATAGACCCTAGAAGAGAACTTACAACTGTCTTTTTTTTTAAACCAATATCATTTCTAACTGCACACTAAACACTTATTCTTTGTCAAAGAAACTTGTTTTGGCAAGCAGTGTCTTCCAAGAGCCACAGCTGGTCAAAATGCAGAGAATAATTGGCCATGGTTACCCAGCACCAGTTGTTCATCTACAACACAGCCTTTATGTGTGAGGCTCTAGGAGCATCATGGGAGAGGGAGCAGGAAAATTGTAATAGCCAGGAGTCAAGATGTTGACTGTTAGATAGTGTCTTCCAGGCAAGACAGGGATGCTAAATTCATGAAATCCCAACAGTATAATTATCTAAACAATATCTGCATAATGACAACACCAGTCAATGTAACACCTCAAATAGGAGAAATGTCACAAGGCCCCACCCCTAGATGAAGAGTTCCAAGCAATCAGTGGCTTACCTAAAAGGGGATAATCAGTTTATTCCAGAGACGAGCCCTCTAATAGTTTATCCAATTTCAAGTGGTCAGCCATAAACACATGTGCATATGAGCAAATGGGCCCAGCAGGTTTTGTGGTGGTGGGCGGGTAAGGCAATAATAATTGTAGAAGTCATGAGCTAAGAAGGAGTTTCAGAGACACAGGAAAAGTTAGAAGGGAGGTAGGCGTGGAAATGATATAAATACAGTACTCATGTATGAAATTCTCAAAAAATAAAAAACAGAAAATCAACCATTCAATGAATAAGTAAATAAATCTACAGAGAAAAAAATCAGTAAATATGTAAACAGATGGTGATTTCAAAATTTTAAAGATTTAAGCAGCAAGCTGAGCCTCATGGTTTCTGCCTATAATGCTGATACTATGAACCTGAGGCAGGAGCATCATGTAGTGAGGACCAGGTCAGTCTGGGCTACATAGGAAGACCCTGTCTCACAATATATAATTCATTCATTAGCAGCAAGGAATTGAAGGCCATTGCCCTCCAACAGGAACCTAGTGGACAGTTCCTGCATCCTTCTGATTAAGAGCTGATCTCTACACTTTAATAACCAGCAGTGCACACAGCATGTTTGACATCCTCATCTATAAATTAAGGAGTCAGGCCTGGATCTGAGCTTGAGGTGAGTTGAATGGGCAGCCTCACACAGAGCCAAGATTTCCCTCAGAAAACAGTCCTGGATTGGCTCCAATGCAGAGATAAATTAGAGAAAGGCCCTGAAGTTCAATGCCAATGAGAATAGCCGTAATATTTTTAGTTGGAAATAGCCCACCAGGGCCATAAAAATCTCAATGAAGAAATCAAACCTAGAAGGTCTGGGTTTAAGCTATGTGACATCTCAGCAAAGTCTCCAAGAGAAGCTGGGGATAAAATACTGCCCCGGGTAAGTGAGTGAGTTGTCTGGCTATAAATGGCTGTCAGAAGAAAAAAGTGGAGAAGGCCAAAGTTGTGATGCACATCCGGGTCTGAAGAGAGAAGAAAGAAGCTGTGTCTGGTGGCAGAGGCCTGAAATCTCTGCTTCTTCAGAGGCTGAGGCAGGAAAATGATGATGAGTTCAAGGCCTTCCTTCACTACAAAGTGAGTTCAAGGCCAGCCTGGGCAGCAAAGTGAGATTTTTGTCTCAGAACAAAAAGAGAATGAATGTTAAGTGTGTCATCCAGTGGTAAAGGGAATGTCTGCAATCCAGTAGTGAGTGCTGTGATTCAGCAGTAAAACACTTCCCTAGAACCTCCCCGTCCCCCAGTGAGGGCTGGGGTGTGACTCAGTGGTAGAGCCCCTGCCTAGAATCCCCCAGTGAGGGGCTGGGGTGTGACTCAGTGGTAGAGCCCCTGCCTAGAATCCCCCAGTGAGGGGCTGGGGTGTGGCTCAGTGGTAGAGCCCCTGCCTAGAATCCCCCAGCGAGGGGCTGGGCTGTGGTTCAGTGGTAGAGCCCCTGCCTAGAATCCCCCAGTGAGGGGCTGGGGTGT